>JAQQAE010011949.1:0-13373 GCA_029823295.1 Pseudamia nigra | reverse complement strand
TTCACCACACATTTAAGTGATTACCGGTCATGATCATTCAAGATTTTTTTCCAACCACATTTTTTCTTCGAAGATGAGAGTTCCCCACTATCCTTATATCACTGGTTGCCAGCTGAAACTAATCACCCATGCAGAAATTATCCAATGGGAGGCTCGTACCTATTTGCTTAGTTAAATCCAGGTCATGACCTTTTTTTTGGTCAGGCAGTATATTATACAATTTTTTACTGCTTGCTTTGGGAAACAAAAATGTTTGTCCTATTCATATTCAAAATAAAAAATCACATTTGCATGAAGATCATACAGTATATAATCTATAATACGACCCATAAATTACTAATTAAACCAATAATGTGTTGTAATTTCAAAAATGTCAAATGTATTTTATAAAGTTATTTTCAGTGCTAAACTAAATTATACAAGTTTTTTTTATTTATTTTTGTTGTTTGACAATTACAATTTATATTTTGAAAGCAAAATAATTTCAAGACTTTTTTTACTGGTTGGTATTGATGATAATTTTATATAATCTCTGTAGTCTTCCATAATTTGGCTCCTAAGAGAAAGTTGAAGTTGAGATTTTTTTTACATAAAGAAAGACGCTTATCTGGTTTTGTAAGAGTGTACTTGATATTTCTTAACAAAATATTTACTACCGCTATGTGGAGATTTACCTTGTTTTATCTTAAAAACAAATACACATATCTGATAAATATTAATGCCATAAATATTTAGCACTTGTAGTTTTGAAAAAAGTGGTGTGCTTGGTGTATTATGATTAGAGAATGTTGTTAAGCAAACAAAAGCCTTCTGTAACAATAATATTGACTTTAAATAAGTTGGGAAAGTACTTTCCCATACAATACTACAGTAGGTTAAATATGGCTAAATCAAAGTATAATAAAATGTTAACATTAACGAATTATGCCAAGATATTTGGTGACTTTATTGCAGACAAAACCAATTTGCTGTCTCCATAAAAGTTTATCATCGACCTGAACACTCAGAAATCTGACACATGATCCTTTTGCAATTTCCTCATTTTGTATACAAATTTTAACTTCAGGTTTGTATTCTTTGCTGCAAATTTCATAAAATGACATTTTTTAACATTTAATGATAGCTTCTGGGCTTGAGACCAAATGGAATATTTTAAGAGATCTTTATTTAATTTTATTGTAGACTCAGGTCTTTGTGAGAAATTAAGAGGTTGGTCATCTGCAAATAAGAGTGAAACAGTGCATGTAGCTACTGCAGGAAGATCATTAATATATACCAAAAATAATAAAGGTCCTAGTATGGATCCTTGAGGAACACCATAATGAATTGAATTTCTTTTCGATTCATAACCATTCATAAACACATGCTGATGTCTATCTATAACATAATTGCATAACCGTACGTAGAAAAATTCTTTTGGAATCTATACTGATAATGATAAATAACATTATGTTCATTTTGGTGTTTAATCATTCTTTAGTAAATTACTTTTTACAACAGATATTCAATCAATAAAGTTTTCTAAAAAAACATTGTAAATCACCCTCTGCTGTTGGATTTGTCCAGTAGCTACCTGTGAGCCATGGAGGTGGTGATGTCTGCATATATGTACACTCAGATGTTTTTGAATGTGCACTGCTGACTTTACACCATTACATACTGTACAGTAGAAAACAGTCAGCTTCCACACACATGTAAGTATGTACAGAAAAAGCCTCGTGCAGCCACATGTTACAAAAACATGATGTAATTGAGCTGTAATGAGACATTTCGGTGTTGATGGGATATCTAAAGAGCCATCCTAGTAGTTTTGTATTTGACCTGTGTAACTTTGGCTTTAGTTTTATAGTTACATCTTCTCCTTCTCCTTTCGGCTGCTCCCCTCACATATTGTAGTTTTATAATTACATATTCAATTCAATTCAATCTTTATTTGTATAGCGCCAATCATATATTATCCTGCTGTTAATGTAGGGCTCTAATAAATGAAAAACGCATATTGACATAACTGCCATGGTTTTGGACTCCACAGTGACAAATTAAAAGCTGTACATTATTAAAAACAGAATGGAAATGATGCTGACTTTAAAACCAATTTAATAACAAGTTCAGACATTGCCATTATTTTCAGTGGAACACAGGACAAAACACGATTGAAAAAATCCTTTAAAAGTATACACTTGAGTATTTTTGCTCATTAGTGACAATTTCTAAGTTATTTTATTCATTCCACTTCATTTTGTTTATTTTGTTCACTTTTGTTAGATTATTTTGTTACATTGTTCATTTCAGTTCATTTTCTTTATAATTTTTGTTCATATTTGATGATTTTCTAATTTATTTTGTTCATGTCCTTTCATTTTATTTATTATTTGGCTGGTTTTTGTTAAGTTACTTTAATAGCTACATCATTTTGGTTAATTTTACTGACCAATTTGGATAAATTTCTAAATTAATTTGTTAGATTTATTTGATTTTGTTGTTTTGTTTTCCACTTTTGTTAGTTTATCGTGTTCATGACATACAAATCAATAAAAATAGAAGATAGGTAGCCTTTATAGGATTCTCTCCGGGTACTCCGGCTTCCTCCCACAACTAAAAACATGTACTAGGTTAATTGTACTGTATGCTATAGTTGTGAATGCAAAATGATCGTCTGTATAGTCATGAGGTCTCAGCCTCAAATTGTGAAGCGCCTAAAGATAATCAGTGATTATGATTGGCGCTATACAAATAGAATTGAATTGAATTATTGTGTCATGGATAAATTTATTGTCACAGTGTTGTAACACATAATCACACAATGCACCATAAAATACCCTAGACAGAAGAACATGTACCCGTCAAAATTATCTACGAAATAAAGAAAATCATGTAAAAATATACAAAAAATTAATAAAATAGTCAAAGAAATGAACAATAGCGAACGAAATGATTAAATAAAAAAAAAATCTCTGTGAATATACTGTATATATGCCATTAAACATTTTGAACATTTGAAAAGAAAAGAAGAAATCAGCTGAACTAAAGCAAAAACTCATAATTCACAGATAATTGAATTACTTTAGACGTGGTCCTGCCATAAAATAACTTCAACACAATTGTTTATTACCCAAGTCACATTTTTCTGCCCAAACAAACCCAGAGAGGTTTCCCCTGTCCATAAACTGCAAAATACCATGACATAATAGACATTATAAAACTTAACAAACCAGACGAAAACACCTTCCGCTGAACTTTTGCACAAAAGTTGAAACATAATATTCATGAGTCTAGGTTTTTCACACAGGGAAACAACACTGTCATTTAAAGGATATTATGAAATTATTTATATTTAGATGTTAGTTAACATGTAGATCTCTGTGCTGCCCCTTATGTTCTTGAATGCCCTTCATTTTTATTATATTGCAGTGATTACATAACTTTACATAACTTTAAAGCAGAAATGTTCACTGTAATGGATGACCTCATCTGCTCTGGCTCTGAGATAATGTTCACAGGTTTGGAAGGTACTTGTTATTTGTAGTTTATGGGCCGAAACCTATAAAAACACTGGTGCGGTTCTTTAACTGACCTACAGCTTGAATTCAAAATAAAATAATGTAATTCCTTGGACACTTGGTGAGGATTCTCCCATTTGATCACTTTCAGTCTGAAGCAGCTTTCGCACCGACTGCACCCCTCATGTTTCTTCTGCCGCCAAAGACTCTGCGCAAACCCAAACTCCAAATGCCGCTGTCCCAACAGCCGTTGTCTGTTGTGAAGCTCAGACATGTTGAGCAAACACATGCCCAGATGGAGTCTCCGCCTCAGCCTGAGAGCAAAGGCCCCACTGCCCCCTCCTGCAACTCAGCAATCCAATTCATGTCAAGAATCCTTGAACGCCTCAGGGAGGTGGACGAATACGTCTCTGAGGTGAAGCTCAGCTCCTTTCAGCCTTTTCTTCTCTTTCTACTCTGTCTTCTCATTGACTACTTTTCCATGCACACTAACATACCAGCTTTTCCACTTATCACTAATAAGCTATTTATTAGACCAGTGAAAATTAATCTTCCACTAATATTCCTGTTTACATTGCCAGTCAAAAGTTTGTTTCTGCTTCAGTGTTCAGTCCTTCAGTCCAAACTGTGAAAGACAAACCATCTAACGCTATGATGAAGCTGGTCTTCGTGAGGACCGTGCTTGGTTTCTGAGGCTAGCAATTCTATTAAAGATATCCTCTGCAGCAGAGGTAGCTCCTGGTAGGTCTTCCTTTTTAGGATGGTCCTCATCAGAGCCAGGTTCATCATATGATGATGGTTTTGATGGTTTTAATGAAGGCACTTAGGGGACACATCTAAAATTTTTTAGAGTTTTTTGATTGAGTTACCTTCATTTATTAAAGTAATGCTGGACTGTCTTTTCCCTTTATTATTTGTTTTTTTTTTTGTTTTTTGGGCCGTAACAGATTTGTACAGTTGTAGTTGCAGTAATAGGACTATCGACTCAGTATCTACCCTTCCTCTGCACAAAACAACTGACAGTGTAAAGCACATCAAGAAGACAAGAAATGGCACAAACTAACTCACCTGTGATTTGAAAACCATTCGAGGTGGCTACCTCATGAATCTGACAACAGAATGCAAAGGTGTTACTTTGGACAATCTAATTTATTAATCAATCAATCAAGTGTACAGCCAGTGTAATGAAATGAATTTTGCCAAACACCTTGTCACCCCACATAAATGAATACTGTAAATACATTTTAAAATGAACATTATAATAAAACATCTTAATAAAACATCTTAAAATAATACTCCATACTGAACATCTAGGTGCTATTGTTTATTAGTCGGATAGTTTAGGGATAAAATCTGCTCTTGAGGTAGTCGGTACATGCCCTGATGCTCTGCAAACGTTTACCTGAAGGAAGGTAAGACAACCAGCGGTGTGCCGGATGGTTAGAGTCCTGGATGATGCAGAATCCCTTCTTTTTGCACTAGGAAGTGTAGATGTATGTTACCTGTGACAGTGGTGATCTAATGACTTTTGAAGTGGTTTTTACTGTCCTTTTTATAGGTTTGTGGCTCTGTGCTGTAATGTTACCAAACCAGAATGATCCCTGTGACAATGCTCTCAGTTGTTGACCAGTAGATATGAAACATGTTCTTGTTTAATGCTATGTTGTTTACTACATAATTCCATATGTGTTCTTTTACAGTTTGGATGTCTTCAGTATCCAAGGCATGTGGTTTTTTTCTTCCATGGACTGTACTGGAAATTTGATTGAAAACTCAGAACTGAAGAAGCTTCCCGGATGGGTGGCGAAACGTTTTCAACCAAATTTCCAGTCCAGTCGATGGAAGAAAAAAAACCACACGCCTTGGATACTATGACCTGGATGACTGAGAATCTTCACAGACATGATGTCTTCAGTACTACAGTATTACATGCAGCTGCTCATACCGATTATAAACAGTTTTTCTCCTACTTGTAGCAGATGTTGCACTGTTTGAACTCAGCCTCACACTTTGATTCCTTCAAACACTGTCTGCTAATTGTCAGATTCTCATATTTGTGCAGATCCAGAAACATGTTGATATCCTCTGTCAAAATGTTTATAAGTCAGCATGTTTTTCCATCTGACTGGAATTGTGGAGTGTCCGTATTTGTCTCTACTACAGCTGAACTAAATCTGCATTTTCAGAATAATCTGAACACATGTCCAAAGAGTTCTCCTAAAACTGGAAGAATGATGGCATATCCAACGGCAAAGGTTTCATTTGAAAACATAGGGAGGCTCTTTCAGCTTTGAACATCAATCAGTCTTCATTCTCTGTGTTTCTGTTGAAATGTTAATGTGTGGATTTGTACTGAAGGAAATGAACAAAGTAAACAAGAAATTTTAAAAAATGAGCAACAAAATGAGCTAAAATGACCAAAACAAGCTACAAAATGGTGACAAATATGCATAATAAACTGACATAATAGCTACATTGTGTGCTAAATGAATTCACATGTAACATTTTAATGAATTTTATGTTTTAAATGTAAGATAATAATAGGCATGAGAATGAGAATTTACTGTAACTTATTTAACTTACTGTTTCTGTTCATTTCTTTTCATTTGTGCTACATCAGTTTATTATTTTGTTTGTTTTGGTCCATTTTCTGGATTATTTTTGTTCATTTTTGATCATTTAGTTCAATTCCTTTCATTTTACTCATGATTTGGTTAATTTTTGTCACATTGTTTTATTATCTTGCTCATCTCGTTGCATTCTCTCGACTATGTTCATTTTTGAATGTTAATTTTAAAAATTATTTTCTACCTTAACTTTCATTTATTTATTGATTTATTCACTTTGTTACATAAATTAATTTTTGCTCATTTTTGAAAAAAATTAATTTTGTTATTTTCAAATTTATGTTACATAAGTTTATTATCTTGTTCATTTTGGTCCACTGATTAATTTAGATAATTTTCTATATTATTTTGCTGAATTCCATTCATTTTTTTTTGCAAAAGGAATGTTACATTAGATTATCTTGTTCAGTTTTGTTCATTTTTGAACACAGGTGCTCAAAATGACTAAAATAAGAACAAAACTGCCATCATTTATACTTAGAGACAGATCATAATTTAAATTCAAATGTTTTATGGGAGCACAAATGCACATTTGATTAATAATGAGCGGGTGAATGCCCCATACTCTGTGAAATCTCCACCTATGAGCATATCTGCATGCCTTAGTCAGTAAACACACCATTCTGACAAAGGCCGAATTCTGAATACCCCACCAGACTGTGCTGCTTATGAACCACCTGTCAAATTCAGAATGTTGCCATATTTGGAATAACAGTGGAATACTAGTGTGCAATCAAACATAGTCATTGTTGCGTGCTCTGCTCCCTGAAGAGGCCCCCGAGTGAATGTTGATTACACATTATGTCTTGATTATATATTTAGGCATGTATAATGTGTAGTCAGATGGTGAAGTCAGCCCCTAATTACCCCGCCTCAAGAAAATGGCGAGAGCAGACCGACAGACCTGGCATGAAGTTTTAGACAGGCACACAGCGGGTGGATTACTGGCTGGTCGAGACTGTGTGGAGCAGGTCATCCGGGGCCAAGCTGCAGGGACCACCTACATCCGCAAATAAGCTATTTTCATTGTTCAAATTTGTCAAAGGCCTGCCTGCTTTGGCTCAGACATCACTTGCAAAAATGTTAAGCTTAGCATGTAATTTCTGCAGAAACAATGTCTCTTTGTTGGCCGTGGAACTCTTTCAAGATATTTTAGCTCCCGTATTTTCTGGATTACACGTTGCGTTTTTTTACCTAGTTTGTGCTAGGGGAGTGAGGAATATATTAAAATATTTCGAGTATTGGGTGTTTGTCACAATGACAGCCGCTAGACGTCGCTCTATCGCTTGTGTACCTGCATCTGCCGCATCTGTATTACGGTACTGACAATTTAAAATGTAGACATTACCGGTAACAACCATACCTGCTATCAGTAGGCTCGCACCGAACGTGTCAGTGCCGTCACTTACCCGGTGAGGTGGGGAGGCGAGCCGCGAGCCCTCGCTTCTGGCGTCAAGCGCCCGGCCGCCCCACCGGGCACTTGAAGCGCATTCCCCGAACAAATGCGACTTGTCCTCCAGAGGGACTCATACACATTTTTTTTTCTTCTTCATTATGCATTTTTTGGCTCGTGCGACTAACATTCCGGAGCGATGTATCACCCAGAAAATATGGTAATTATGTTTGAAGGGTTTCTTGAAAAGAGAGGTCTTAAAATAATGATTAAAAAATCTGGACGTAAAGATGCATGGCAGAATCTATTTATGAGGCAAATTGTAAGTATTAACAATTCTACTTAAAAACATTGCAGATTGAGTTCTGTTTTGCCCTTTTGTTTTGGTCTTTGGTGTGTCTCACGTTTCACATGCAGAATTAAACAGTGGACCAAGGTGGTTGATAATGTTGCTTTGCAATGTTGTAAATTCCGTTTGAAATCAGAAAAAGGCTCAAACATCATTACACAGTGACTCTTAAAATCTGTGCTTTTAGATCTTTTGCGGTTGTAATACGTAACATGAAGTAATCCAAACAGCTACATTATATGTCTCTGGATTGAAAAAGGTGCAGTGATGTGCTGTGTATTAGAGATGGTTATTATTTGAATGATAGCTCAGTTCTGTGTAAGTAATTGTATTAACAAAGGAAGAAATAATATAGAAACCAGGATATGGTACTTTCAAAATTATTGAAAATAAATCTGCATCTGAATCATTGGCACTGGTAATACATAGTCTAATTCAACATTGAGTTAAATGTACACAAGCTCTGAGTAAAACAGACAGTGGAAACTACAGCGGCCTTTAAACAGACTGTATGTCAGTGGACAGAATAACTGTGATATCATCCACTGGTTTCTGAACTGCTTTTTTGAGGCCAGTGAGGTTGCAACTTTTTAGTTGCCATTTTGGAGCCAAATGCCAGAAATGACCATATTTGGACAAAAGGGGCTTAGCTACAGGAGCACAATGAGTCAGACGGCGTAATAAGTAAAATATGACTAAAGTCTAGCTTACTGATAAGTACAGCCTTTCATTCTATAGTGCTGCTAGTTGATTAAATAAATGGAAGCGGTGACGGATGAGTTGAGCTGCACTACAGACCTGCCAATTGAAGCCCAGTACAGTGCACATGTGATCCATTAGGAACAAAAATTTAAAGATAGACCACCCACTTACTTAAAGTCCAAATAAAATGTTTGAGACCATAATGACTCATGACAAAAATGTATTCATTTTGAGAATTTAAATGTAACTATGGGAGCCAGGGCCTTCGGCACTAAACAGAGGTTCACCCAGTGTCGTCTTGTGGCATTACAACTTTACATCATCTCCACAGCGGCCTCGTTGCACAGGGCTGGTCCTTGCCCTGGTACTAAAGGGATGGTAAAGCTCAAAAGCTCAATTTACATCAATAGCAGTAAGCTTGGATTTTCTGAAGAGATGGAAAATGTGTGTGAATTTCGAGGACTAAGAGGCACTTATCTCCTACAACAGTTCCACTTGTCTGACCTGTTTTATTCTTTTCAAAGACTGTAACCCCTTTATAACCACTTTGATTATTTATACTTTAATCTTGTTATTCTCAAACACCCAAGTTATGTCAGTGTTTATACAATACTTGCTTACATCAGTGTGCTTATATCAGGGTGGAAATAATCCGTTTTATCACAGATTATTTTTGACTTGATCCACTTGCGCCTTAAGAAGTCGCTAGTGTTTGGCATAATTTATAACAGCAGATGTGTTTTGTGCTAAACTGACATACTTTGATCCCAGTGCCAGGTCTGTGTGGTTGTCTCTGGTTTCTGTTCCAGAGCGACCACATCAAATGAGGTGTGAAATTAATGCAATAAGGCACCCGTCGCTCAACATAGCAAAGTTATTGTTCTCCTCCTGACAATAAACACTTAGCTGTCAAATCCAGCTTCTTATTGGGAAAGTAGAACAGGGAGGTCTTTGTTTGTTTGCCTGTGTGGTGCTTATTGAGCGGTTATTAGTCGGCCTAATTATGTCTGCAGCTCTTGTTGGAACTTGGATTAATGTGTCACGGTGGAGAGAGTGATGCTTTTTCTTTTGTGCTCCACGTCCTGCAGAAAAAGGCTCAGACACAACAGACTAGAGAGTTTCAAACCAAAACTATAAAAGAAAAAGGAGTTCATCTTTCTGGATTGTTCTCAAACGAAAGCTCTGCTGTGCACAAGGTGAAAACTCCAGGTTTGATGTGTGATCCCAGTTTGGCCTTGTGTTTGGCATCACACTTTGTGTTTCTGCATGTGAAAAGCATGTCACGTTGATCCTGCACGCTGATCCTCACCTCAGAAATTCATCTTGCATATTATTATTTAATGTCTTGAATTGTAATTTAGAGCTGTGGTTCCCTGACTTTTCAGCTCAGGACCAAAAGGAGAAATCTTACATCTCCTCAGGACCCAAACTTATCACTATAAGCAGCCATGTGACCCTGTTTCCAAAAAAAGTTGAGCCATTGTGTAAAATGCAAATAGAGAAATAAATGTGATGATGAAACTGACACGAAGACAATGTAGAAAATGTGAAACTTGAAATTATAGACCAATTTTGAATTTGATGTCAGTAGCACACTTCAAAAATAAAGTAAGGGTCAGTGATTCAAGTTTTTGTATGTCTGAGCATGTTTATGTATTCACTTGTATAAATGAACAGAACAATGGACAGAGAAGATCATCTGCAAAATGAACAAAAATAATTGAGAAAATTAACAAAATAATTAAGAGAATTACCAGAAATTAATGAAATGATTAAGAATGTGAGTGAAAATTCATCAAAAATGAGGAAAATAATGAACCAAATTACCAGAAGTGAACTAAAAATCAAGAATATCCAAGGATATGAGCAAAAAATAATATAATACAAGATAATGAATAAAAGTGACCAAAAATGAGCAAAATAATCAGGAAAATTGTCAAAATAATAAAACAAAGATTTGTAAAAATAAAATCAATGGAGTGAACAAATGTCAACAAAACTAACAAAAACATAATCAAGAACGTGATTAATGACATGAACAAAAATTAGCAAAGCGACAAGTGACTCAGTACAAAATGTGCTATGACCAGGTTTTGTTTGGTTTAGGGTCACTGCATTGTACATTTACTATTTATTTTAACTTCGCTGTTCCATTAGGAGGAGCTGAAGCACACAAATATGTTCATAAACATATCTGCATATTCATTTTGACAGTTTAGTCCTGTATCCTTTTATTTACCTTGAATAGATAAAGGCTAAATGATATGCGCTTGCATGTGAGTTGGTCTTTTTCTGCCATTTCAGCCCCTTGTGCTTTTAATTAGCAGCAGAAGAGCAGTGTGTGTTTTTGTGGTGGCACTTTGTGGATTCCTCTGCTCCACCCACCCCAAACAGGCTCCAACTCAACAGCCACATTCTGAAGCACCACTTATAGCAGTTTACACGTTAAAGGACCATTCCACTTTTTGGCTGTTTGTGGATTGTTTGACTCCAGCTAGCAGCAGCTGTTCAGACTTTACATTCATTTGCATTCTTCAAAATCTTGTGTTCCTATATAAAACCATTCTATGTGGTTTTTATGGTATGTACATTATTTCACTGTGTTTCCCAGTACGTAAATGCTGGCGAGCAGAACCAAGATTACAGTATCACCTCGAGTGGAAACATCCAGAATGTGGCTGCATGTGCTGGATTCTCTTCATGCATGTAAGACCCCTTGATTTATGAGGGACTCTTTATGACCAACACAATTATTATAAAACAGGTTCAGAAATTGTTATGACATTGTTATTGACCGAATACATTTATTTTATATGCATTGGTGTAGATTTCAGGGGGATGGGAACAATTCACCCCTTCAATATTAATAAAGTATAAAGCAATTTTGTTTTATTTCCTTGACTTTTTTTCTAATTTTGTGCCCTTTTTGTTCAAAGTGTGTGATTTTCCTCAACTGGACTGGATATTTGGATTGAAGACATTTTGCTACCTATCCAGGAAGCTTCTTCAGTTCTAACTGGTCTCATGCAGGCAACCAGAATTTATACTCTGTCTCAGGACTCCACCCTTTCATCCTAAGAGGTGTTAGTTTCACCTGGGCCAAGGTCATTACAGAGTGGTTAGGGTCCCTTTCCCTGACCAAGGCAGGGGGTTGTGGGGGGTTGTTAAAGGTTTCACCCTGAGAAAGGTGACAGGAGGACGGGTGTGAATGACAAAGGAATTTGGCTCCAGTTTGACTGGGTAGAGTTCTAAGAACAGAACGGTAAGTGGGTGAGAAATTGTGTCTTAGGCCTCCCCCTCTATTTAACGAGGGTTGTTCCAGATTCACAAAAATGGCTTCCTTCACCACTGGCTCAAACCACCTGTCTTCCCTGGCCAAGATCCGAAGGTTGATGACCTCAAAGGAATGTTTTTTGTCCTTGAGATGCAGGTAAACTGCAGAGTCCTGTCCTGACGCTGTGGCTCTTCTGTGTTGGAACATTCACCTGTGAAGCAGTTTCCCCAATATACAGTTCTGAGCATTCTTCACTGAAATGGACTGCATAAACTACATTGTCCAGCTTGTGTCTGGGCATTTTGTCCTTAGGGTGGACCAGCTTCTGCCTTAAGGTGTTACTGGGTTTGAAATGTACAGAAATGTACTATTTGTTGTAAATCCTTCTCAGTTTTTCAGACACATCAGACACTTATGGGATGACCACATTCCTCCTCTTCTTCTGGTCTTTCTCTATCATCTGTCTGCCTCTTTTTATGGCTGCTGTCACACCCCTCCTCCTGTCACCATCCTCAGGGTGAAACCTTTCACGACCCCCCACAACCCTGCCTTGGTCAGGGAAAGGGACCCTAATGACTGTAATGACCCTGGCCCAGGTGAAACTAACACCTCTTAGGATAAAAGGGTGGAGTCCTGAGCCACAGAATATAAATTCTGGATGCCTGCATGAGACCAGTTAGAAGTGTAGAAGCTTCCTGGATAGGTGGTAGAACATTTTCAATCCAAATATCCAGTCCAGTCGACAGAAGAAAATCACATGCTTTGTATACTATGACCTGGATGACTGAGAACCTTCATAGACATGTTTCCTTTTTTGAGTTCGGGTTCATTTTAGTTAATTTTGTTACTTACTTTGTTCATTTTCTGTTCTTTTGTGAAGTGCAAATAAGCTTAATTGTATTTTTATTTTGATAAATTAAGTATTTTTACACAGTTTAGTGTTTTGGGCTACAGTATTATAAGAAAATCTTTGTTTTATATTAAAAACATGACATCAGATGTGATTTATAAAACCACTGTTTATTAAAGGTCCCATATCGTGCAAAGACATTATGTAAAACACTGAACAGTAAGACACAGTAATTAAGACATTGAGTAAAATTAAATGTGAAGCTTCAAATAATGTACTGTAAATACACTTATTTTTCTTCTTGTGTTACATTGTTAATTTAAGATAAGATAATAAGAAACTTTATTTATCCCACACTGGGGAAATTCCTTTGTAACAGCAGCATACAGCGTTGACACGGAGAATAAATATAATATAAAAATAGAACACATGGGCAGGGACAGGATTTGAAATAAGATTAAGATTAAAGATAAGGTCAAAAAGATAAATAATAATAAAAAATAAAAATACCTCGTTTACCCATGCACAGTATAAGAAGTAAAGGCATCAAGGAAGAAAAGTATTGCACTCAGACTGGATTATGTAAAAATTGCACGGGATGATTTTTACAAATGGGATTATTTACACAATGCAATGGTTGAAGTGCTGAGAATACCAGGTTCTTATTTAAAATTGAAA
>JAQQAE010011948.1:0-13374 GCA_029823295.1 Pseudamia nigra | reverse complement strand
CGTGTCCTCCATTGTGCTTGTGTTGCGCACAAATGCCGACAGCAGAGTTTCGGGACGCGACACCGCCTACATGGATAGTACTCACTTGCAATGGAAAAGGAACTAAACTGAGCCGAGTCAAGTAGAACCGAGCTGAGTTGAGCCGAATAGGTACTAGTGGAAAAGGAGCACAAGTCTCAAAACAACCTTATTGTACTGTGTTACAAGAATTTACAGAAAAACATAAAGATTATAAATCACTGTAATTTTCTATTTATTTAACTATGTGCATGACATGAAATGTTTCCAACACATGTAGGACATACACGGACTAGCCATCTTCCACCGTCTTCTCTCCAGATGGTCTGGAGCGATAAATCTCGTTTTATGACTCAGTAGCTGAATAAACTGAAGTTCTGTTTTGTTTTTTCTTTGTTCCTTGCACAGACAGTGACATGTGGTTATTAGCTTTAAAACAACGGCTAAAAACTAGCAAGTAATGCTATGCTAGTGAATGGACACGATTAATGTGGATCAAATTGAACTTTTTATGATATAGCATATCTACTATGTTCTTCTCAAATCAAAAATTTTTATAGAGAACTTTTCATACATCGAAGTGGAATAAAGTGCTATACATATTAAAAAAATACATATGAAAAAACATTAAAAACATTAGGCACACACACACACACCCCAACCCACAGACACACACACCCATACACACACACACCGACCCAATGCATGCACACACTCTTCACACACAGTCTCTGCCAGTAACTGAGTAAAGTATTACATATGTCTTGGCACTGAGGAACCAGGTGAAGAAACACTAGCATAGGGAGCATCCACACTGAGTCACTCCACTCCAGGACCAGAGGGGGCGCCACCACAGGGACCACCCCAACCACAACAGACAGGGGCCCACACATAGACTATATATTACTGGACAAAGTGACCGTGATGTCACCCATTAGTTTCTGAAGGGCCATTTTTAGGCTAATCAGGTTGTCACTTCCTGGACAACATCTTGGAGCCAAAAACAGGATGTAACCATATTTGGATGAATGGCAGCGGGGCTAACAAAGTGTTCATGCCAGGGGACTCATGGAAAGCTAATATTAGCCACTAGCTTACTGATGTGGTTTAACTTCACCACACAGTGTCAAACAATGCCGCATTACGGTGTTGTTAGCCTAAACTCTTACCCACAGGTGCAGTCAAGTGTACCTCAAGTATAACTATGTCCATATTGAATAAATAGAAGATACGATGGTCCAAATTGGTCCGACTTCACTAACAAGCTGTTACTATAGTGACATGTCAATCAAACCCCAGCACGGCAGTGATTTGTTGGCTTATTTGCTGTAATTTCTTAATAACGAAGCAAAAAGTTGAAGATGGACCACCACTTGACTTATTAAAGGGTCCAACTAACCATAATGACCCATGAAAAAAATTTATTTGCTTAGTGTTTGTAGATAGAAGTTGCATGTATCTCTATGGGGAAAAAAGCTTCTTGGAGCCAGACTAACAGTTCCCCAGCGGCCAAGCGGTGATATTACAACTTAAAGTGACATTGGCCTCACTGAACAGCTCCAGTCGTTGCCCCCTGGGGCCACACCACGACCATAAGGCTGCGGTGAGTGACCCTCCAACTGCCCAGGCCAGAGCAACCCCCAGGGCATCACTCCTGCAGATATTTTGAAAGTAGAGTCAAAATATATGAAATTTACCTGCCATCTAAGTAAAATTTAGAAGCTAGTTTTATTCTATCCACTTTTGTCACAATTGTTTTCTACATTACTATCTAGAAACTGTTGTATGTTTTCGCTCTGGAGGAGTTATCGGTCTGATGTATCTGGCAATGGGCATAGCTTATGAGTTCTACCAATCAACAAACCCCTATACAGTATAATATGAGTTCCCATGAAACCATCAAAAGACCCTGCCTCAAGGTAGGAGCTAAAATGGATATAGGAACTGAATCTGTGGTCCCTATTTCCTATGCTGCCTGAACGTGCAAAAAACAGCCTGGTTTTTGGCTGAAAAGGTTATAGGAACTACAGTTCCCTACAGTGTAAAAGAGGCTACCAAGCTTACACTGGTTTGTCTTGAGTGGGCTGGTAGTACCTTCTGGTTTAACAAGAAATGGACCGATGGATGGAGTCTGATTTTTATGCTGAGCTCAGGGGGCAATGATTGGTGCTGTTCAGTGAGGCCAATGAGGAAGGAACTTTAAGTTGTAATCCTACTGCTCGGCCGCTGGGGAACTGATCGTCCAGCTCCAACAAGCTTTATTCCCACAAAGATACATTGGACTTTGATCTGAAAATACTAAGCAAATATATTTTTTTCATGGGTCATCAGGTGTCTCAAATGCTTTATTTGGACTCTGTAATAAGTAATGTGGTGGTCCATCTGTAACTCTTTGCTCCATTATTAAGATATTACAGCAAATAATCCAACAGATCATTGTTGTTCTGGGGTTTGATTGACATGTCACTTTCGTAACAGCTCATTAGTGAAGTCAGACCGATTCAGACCTTGTTGCTATAGTAACACATTGCTAGAACCTTTAGACAGACAGACAGACAGACAGACAGATAGATAGATAGATAGATAGATAGACAGACAGACAGATAGATAGATAGATAGATACTTGATTCACCCCACAAGGGGGAAATTCACATATGGCAGCGAACTGACCTCACGCCTTGCAGTTTGAGGAAAATGATTGGGAGGGAGATGATACATTTGGATAGAGAGCAACACCGTAATATGACTTTGTTTGACACTGTGTAGTATTCTACCACATCAGTAAGCTAGTGGCTAATATTAGCTTCCTTTGAGTCCCCTGGCATGAACGCTTCGTTAGCCCCGCTGCCGTTCATCCAAATATGGCTACATCCTGTTTTTGGCTCCAAGATGTCATCCAGAAAGTGACAACCTGATTGGCCTCAAAATGGCCCTTCAGAAACTAATGGGTGACGTCACGATCACTTTGTCCAGTTATACTGTATGTACAGTCTGTGTCTGAGCTCCACACCATGGACTGGTCCACTAACTCTGCCTGTACAGTACAGGGGGATTTGGAGTTTCCACATATTAGGTTGGAGTTATTGTCTGTCTTATCCACCCAATGCATTTTTATTACGGTATAGTGACCTGCAAAGGCAACGTGCGGTAACTCTATGTACATCTGGACTAAACGGGAAGTAGACTTTGTGACTGATTTATTTTGTGACAAAATGTTTTCTCTCACATTCCATTTTAAAGAAAATGAGGTGTCAAACTGCACTGATTCCAAAAATGTTTCTACACTACAGCTTTGTTTCCCCAATACTGTATGTCTACCTCAAATGAACAAAATTAAAAAAATTAAAAGTTCAATTCAATTCAATTTTATTTGTATAGCACCAATCATAATCACCAATTATCTCTAGCCACCTTACATTTTGAGGCTATGACCTCATGACTATACAGAGAGTAAATCCAACAGAACCACCATGAGCAAGCCAAAAGTAAAAGATATGAAATTAAATGAAATTAAAGTAAAAAATAATCATTATAAAAGTAGAAGAAAATGGAACATATATGAAAGAAATTAAAACCAAAATGACAAGGGAAATGAACAAATTAAAAAGAATAAACAAAATAATCAACACACTGAATAAGATCATTAACAAAAATGAGAAAAATAAATAATCAGAAAAAGCACCAAAAACAAACAAAATAAAGAAGAAAACTTCATAAAATAATCCAGAAAATGCTTAAAATTTGAGACAAGAAAGAAGACATAAATCATGAAAATCTATCTAGTATTTTTCTTTGAATCACAGGACAAAAGGAAGCATATACTGTAATAGTTTTCAAAAATAGTATAAGTGCCCTTCAACAGTGATGTTACACAACACAGTTAACAGCACTCAGTAAAATGAATGCACTTTATCAGCTGTAAACTGAGTAGCTAATTCATGTTTAAGGACCACTTCTGCAATGTTCAACATCAATTGTTTCATTGTAATGTGGGAGCATTGTGTGAGAGGATGAACAATGTACAAGACCATACAATAACACCTCCAGCACATGGTTATGCTGTGTCTTCCATGTTCTAACTGTAGTTCAAATTTATTTCTATTTATTATTATTATTATTATTATTATTATTATTATTACTGTATGCAAGCCAAAATTCTGCAGTTTAGCAGTTAATACAGATACAACTACAGTGTATTAAGGGATGACACACATCCCACAAAATCAACAAATCACCTAACTACCTGCTGTTAAACTGAATACTGCTAATGATACTTCCAGTACACAACTGAATGAAACCACTGTCTCTTTTTGTCCTGCAATGAAGAAAAACATTTCAGAGGCTGAACCTTGTTTAGCATTGTAATTGTAGGGTTGATATTGAAGATAGGGAGAAAATGGTTCAGAAACTGAGCGAACAATGATTGAAAAGGGAGGAGATAATAAAGTGTAGAGGACCATGGCAGTGATTAATATCATTTGCTGATAAATTCAGGTTTCAGTGGTTTTTCAATCACAGCAGAAGCTTGAAGCCAAAGCAGTGCTGCGAACTGGGACGGCTTCACAATCCCACAGCTCAGAAGTATTGTTATGTCTCTTGGGTATTATCTTACAAAGCCCATTATGCTGCAGAAATAAAGATGAGACACAGGCCTGAAACTGTAGTGTGCATGCAAAAATACACATGTACTGACACATGCATGCATAGTATTTTAATCTTTGTAAACATATGTATTATCAGTGCAAATCTCAGTGTGTTCGAGGATTACAGATACATGTGCATGCAGCTGTGCACGATTAAAAACAGATGTGACATCTTCATGTCATTAATTCTCTTAGATGATTTGAATTGCGACAAATTCAGCAATTTGTAAGGACTACACAAAACCATGCACTTTTTAATCGTAAACCACTGAAGCTTATCATTTCTTCTGCAGAGCATAATCAATGGTGTTGTCAGAAAACTAAGCACTTTCTCATTCAGATGTAAACTGGGCTCTAAAAACTCCGCTCAATGAGCACTCATGTTACAGTATAAACATTTGCACTGAGCCCAAATTGCAGATTGCACTGCCATTCTACAGTTATGATTTAATTGCTATGTTCAGTTAGATTGTGACATTCACGTCTCAAATTTCCAGCTGACCACCATTCAGCTCAAGAGGTTATTAGAGATGGCTGATGTTTTCAAATCACCAGTGCCATATAGTGTAATTGGAGTACCAAAATCTGCTGAGACTGCAAAGACTGCACTGTTCCCAGTTAGGGAGTACATTCATGATCCAAAATGACACAGCCACAGCAGTTGCTCAAAGACACTTCAAATCCAAGTGCCATAAATCGACATCTGAAAACTCAACTTATCTATGTTTTAGGGCCTCGTCAACATTCTCTGCGAAAAGAGCCTCAGCTCACTGGAGAGGGAACTTTCCAGACTGCCTTGACAGTTATGCTTTGTAGCCTTCCTAATTTTTTTTTTTGGCTTAGCCTCTGAGAGATTTAAGGTATTTGTAGGATTGCAGATCTGAGAGGGAGCACACTCTCGAGGGTATCATGCAGTGCATGATCAATTTAATAGAGATATTGTTGTCCATTTCTTAATGCCTTTGTTTTCAGACTTCAAACATTGACTTCAGTAACATACAGTATATGTTCCTTTTTTACCATGTTGCTGCCACTTTTGTCGGTCTCTCTGCCAGCATACTGTAGTTAACACAACAACTACTGCAGATTTTCATGACACATAGGGGAAGGACATGGGGCCAGGACAAACCAAAAATTTGGAGTAAATTGAATTGAAAAGGTAAGTGAACATTGTGAGAGGAGTGTTTATATTAGGCAAAGACAATAAGTAAAGACAAAATGTGGTTTTAAAATGAAGGTTTTTCTTTTTAAGGGGAAAAAAATCCAAATCTACATGGCCCTGAAAAAGTGCTTACCCCCAAAACCTAATAACCAGTTGGGCCACCTTTAGCACCAACAACAGCAATCAAGTATTTGTAATAACTACCAGTGAGTCTTTTACAGCACTGTGGAGGACTTTTCCCCAGTCATATTTGCAGCATTGTTGTAATTCAGCCACATTGGAGGGTTGTTGAGCATGAACTGCCTTTTTTAAGATCATGCCACACGATTTCAATGGTTTTCAAGTCAGGACTTTGACCGGGCCATTCCAAAGTCTTCATTTTGTTTTCCTTAAGTCATTCAGAGGTGGTGTTTCTGGTGTGTTTTGGATCATTATCCTGCTGAAGAACCCAAGTGCGCTTCATCTTAAGGTAGATATCCTTGGTAGACAGCAGAATTCCTCGTTCCATTTACCACAGCAAGTCTTACAGCAGCAAAACAGCCCCTGACCATCACACTACAACCACCATATTTCTCTCACTGTGGTTTACTGGAGTCCCAAAGCTTTAGAAATGGCTTTATAACCTTTCCTGGACTGATGGATCTCAATTACTTTGTTTCTCATTTGTTCCTGAATTTCTTTGGATCACAGGGCAATGCAGGTTTGGATTTTTTTTTTCCTTTAAAAATAAAAACCTAAAAACTGCTTTTTGTGTTTACTTGTTATCTGTGTCTAGTACTTAAAGTGTGACTAATGCACAAAAAAAATTTAAAATCAGGAAGGGGCAAACACTTTTTTCACAGCACTGTATAAATACTGAATGACAAAAACATCTTCACAGTCTGTGTCAGAAACAGTAAATGGTCCATGAATTAACAATATGAAAGTGACGCACTTACACTTACACTAGAGCCACAAAATGTTTAACCTAAATAAAGCATGTGAAAAGAACACTGGATCAGAATCTATACCGATATCTATATCACTTGCATGCAAGCATCTGTGCATTAAACACACCACCTTGCAAATGTCATGTTGGGGAATAGCAGCCCACTTCTTCTTGACTGCATTCTGGAGTTCTGTGATGTTCAGTCATACCAGCCTACCAACGTGTCAAAGGCTAATTCCCATTTTGCATAAGTCCTGGTATGGTGGGCGGTGTGTAACTCCCATATTTACACTTCACTAAGCATCACAAATTCAAAAATATTCAAATTCTTCTGACTGGCTGACTTCCCCTGGTTAAAGTAATTATGGATTGTCTTTACTCTTTACTTGCCATATGTCTCTTGCCATAATATGGATTTGGAGAGTTGGCCAGTCTAGTACTCTTTACTACAAAGCCATGCAGTTGTAACACATACTAAACATGTCTTGGCATTGTCTCGCTGAACTAAACAGAACGTCCCTGAAAAATGTGTTGCTTTGATGCAGCATATGTTGCTTTAAAACCTAAATATATCTTTTAGCATTAATGGTTCCTTCACAGATGTGCAAGTCACCCATTTCATGGGCACTAACACACCTCCATACTCTTGCATGTGCTTGCTTTTGAACTTTGCAGTGAAAACACTGGCTGGCTCTTTTCCTCATTAGCCTGGAGGACTTTGTCAGTCCATCTCAGATGAGCTCTCAAACGAACAGTTTTATTGGTGATGCATGGCTTCCACTTTGCATGGCTGAGTTTTAACTTGTGCTGGTAGATGTAGCAATGATCTGTGTTAACTGACAATGGTTTTCCGAAGTGTTCCTGAACCCAAGTGGCAATGTCCTTTACAGAATGATGTCGGTTTTTAATGCAGTGCCAGCCAAGGGAACAAAAATCACAGAAATTAAATGTTGGTTTTAGGTGTGGCTGCTTACTTGCTGAAATTTCTCCAGATTCTCCAAATATTTTGGTGATATTATGGAGTGTAGATGAAGAAATCCTTCAATTCCTTGCAGTCACATGTTGAGAAAAATTGTTCTAAAACTGTTGAACTATTTGCTCACATACTTGTTAAAAAAGTGTTGACCCTTACCTCAACCTTGTTTGTGAATGACTGAACATTTCAGGAATGCTCCTGTTATATGCAGTGATACCTGTTGCCAATTAACCTGCTCACCTGTGGAATGTTACAAGCAAGTGTTTTGTGCTTTTGGATTGTGTTGCAGGCATCAAATGTAAAATGTGTAAATATTTTCAAAAAACAATAGAGTTTGTGAGTTTAAACATTATCTTTTCATTGCAGTGAATTCAATTTAATATAGGTTGAAAAGGATTTGTTTGGGCGGGATGGTGCTGCAGTGGTTACCACACGTGCCCCACAGCAAGAAGGTTCTGAATTTGAATTATGGGGTGGCGGGTTTCTTCTGGGACCTCTGGTTCCCCCTGCACGTAAACCATGCATCACTGAATTCTGTTTTTATTCCAATTTCATGCCTATACGTTCACATTCAAAGCAAACATGAATGGAAACATTAGGAATATATTAAACAATATATTAAACATTATTATTTCCATTGCTCTCTAGTTATCCTTCTCTATTACTTGTATCACCTCCTTTTTATATAATATGTGTTATCCATGCATCCAGCCATTTTCAACCCCTTAATCCTCCCAAGGGTCAGGGAGGGCACTGCAGCCGATCCCCGCTGACTGAGGGCGAAGACAGGGTACACCCTGGACGAGTTGCCAGTTCATAGCTGACACATAGAGACAGACAACCATTCACACTCACATTCATACCTATGGGCAATTTAGAGGGACCACTTAACCTAAAGTAAGCCCTACTGCATGTTTTTGGTTGTAGGAGGAAACTCGAGTACCTGGAGAGAACCCATAGAGGCACAGAGCGAACATGTAAACTCCACACAGACAAGCCCTGCTAGCCAGCGTTGGGATCAAAGCTTCTTGCTGTGAGGCATGAGCGCTGCCTGCTGCACCACTGTGTTACTGTTAGTTTGTGTTAATTTGAGCTTAATTCTGTAATATTCAAAGTAAATATGCTGTCCTCCATCCTTCTTTCCTTCCTTCTGGTAAAACATAAAAACACTCATTTACAGTATTGACATTATCTGTTAAGACTTTATCCTCCATGGCTTTGTGACTATCCATTTACAGTGCATTTCTTTTAACTCTTTCCCTAACATTTTTGATGAATTTTACTCATCTCTTAAGGCCCATTGAAAATGTTTCTTTAAGAGCAGAAAAACAGTGAATATACTGTATCAAAGGAAAGAACCTCCCTTCAGCTTTCAGTGACAAAAACGTTTTTTATTCTAGCTTCAATTGTTCTTTTCACATCCACACTGGAATATTGGTTATTTCCTAAGTAGACTGACTTTTGAGCAAAAAAAACTGAGAAAAAGGCATTTTGTCATTCTTTTGGTAAGACATTCATTCTTGTGTGAGAAATACTATTTCCTATTTACTGTGGCATCTGTCATCTGTTCCGTTCACATCTTCAGGTTTTCTGTATGATTGAGACACAGTTGTGCAGTGGGTAGCACTCGTGCCTCACAGCTCAATTATTATTATTACTATTATTATTATTATGTCAGGGACAGGTCTCCTCTCTCATGTCTCCTGTCTCGTCTCTGTAACTCATTCCTCGTCAGTTCCTGGTCTGTTTGGGTTTCAAAGTGTCCTCGGTCATTTCTCTTGGTCTCTCTCATGTTGTCGTACATGTTTCCACACTTCTCTCAAAAACTCTTCCACACTTGCTCTCTCTCGCTCTCTCTCCTTTCTCACGCTTCCCCTTCTCTCACTCTCTCTCTCCCACCATCTCCCTCTCTCCCTCTCCTTTTCTCTGTCCATCTCCCACCTCTTTCTCGAGTCGCCTCTCTGTCTCTGTCCCTTTCTACCTCCACTTATATTTGCCTTAATCCCATGTCATCTACACTGTGATACCAACTTGCATCTTCGCTGTAGTTCTGTGCTTCCTCCCTCTGCTCTCGGTCTCTAGACGTCCTCGCTGTGTGTTTGCTGATTGGACCGGTCCTGTGTCTGTCGTCCAGCGTCTGTTCCTTTGTCTCTCCTCTCTCCACTAACCCCACCCGCTCAAAGCAGATGGCCGTCTACCCAGAGCCACTGGTTCTGCTGGAGGTTTTTGTCTTCCGTTAAAAGAACACTGAACCTGACCACAGAGGGCCACTTAGAATTTAAGATTTTTCAGACATTGTTGCCATTATTATTAACACACACAGGACATTTCTGTCTACATGATCAACATTTATGTAAAATATTGAAAGCATTTATTGTTTTTGGTCTTTTTGCACTCTGTGTGAGTCATTATGCTTGAAGGACTTCTCTCTGTTCTTAACTATATAAAAATATAAAGACTTAACTATGTCTGCAAATTATAAAAACTCGTGTCCCTTACATATGCTCAATTATTGTAAAGTATTAACACAGGAACAGAAGCAGGTTTTTGTTGCTAAATAATATATTAATTCTGTCAGGCAAAAATTGCAAGAGGAGAAATACACAGAATATACATGTACTCTAAATCAAACTAAGGTGCCATACTTATTAATACTGATTAAAAAAAACAAATTAATGAAAAGGCAAAAATGGTTTCCTAAGCGTGAGTCTTAAACATTTAATTGGGGTTTCAGATGTCACATTTGAGGCACTCTGTACTGAGCTATACACAACCAGCCAAAAGTTCGGACACACCTTCTCCTTCAATGTTTTATTTTCCAACATTGTACATTATTACATCCAAACTAGATGGAAGTATGCATTAAACAAAAAGTGTTAAAAAACCCAGAACATGTTTTATATTCCAGACGGTGCAATTTAGCCAAATTTAGCCTTAGATGTACAAGGTAGTCAGCCAAAACAGTTTTCAAAGAATTAATTTGTGTCATTTCTTATAGAGGAGGGCTGGGTACAAGATCCCTAGCTCTACTAGTGCTTCTCTAACTACTGTACAAGTCAGAGATGCTGTCAATTGGCAATTTCTGAGGCTTGTGATTTGAATAAACTTCTCATCTGCAGCAGAGGTAGCTCTTGGTGAGTTCATGAGAGACAGTTTCATCATAGTGGGACACTTCAGTGACTGACCTTCATTTCTTAAAGTAATGAGGGACTATCTCTTAACTGTTTCTCAGCATATTTGTACAGCAGCAGTAGTAGCACAAATACTGTAGGTCTATTGATTCTGGGCCAACTGATGGTCTAAAGCACATTACGAAGGCGAAAAAACATGATTTAATTCTTGATAAGGTACGGTACAGGTGCGTTTTGAAAGCTGTTCCCAGTAACTACAAGTTAAATCTGGTAAAAGAATGCCATGAATGTGCAAAGTCAAAATAAAATTAAAGCTAAATGTGATTAGATAGGATGCTCTAAAATTGTCTTCAGTATTGTGCAAAGTTAAAAGTTGAAAAAGAAAAACATTGATGGAGAAGTTGTGTCCAAGCTTAAAGCTGGTAGTGAATGTTTGTTTTCTTGTTTTTTTAGAGTTGCTGCATGTACATAATGAACACACTCTGCAAAAAGCTTCACATATTTTCTTGCAAGAGTTAGTATGTAAAACCTGCAATGGGACTCAAAAAGAAATTATTGGTCCTGCTCTTTCACCAGGATTTAAATTGGACAGTGGACTATACATTAATATACCATCACTGTGACTCGACATGACACCTCTGTGGTCATTAAGCAGACAAATGATGGTCTGGGCTCAGTAGAACTAAGGCTGTTGGAAATGTTGCACGTTGTTACAAGGAACCAAGAGAAACAAACACAAACATCCCTCACTCTGAGGAGGTTCAGGGTCAGGTGGGGGTTGGAGTCTATCCCAGCATGCAATGGGTGAAAGGTGGGACTTTCTGAGCAGCTTTTTGACCAAAACACACACACACACACACACACACACACACACAGACTTATGCACCTACAGCTTCCATCACGTACTGCATATCTGCCTGAAGTTGATGCGTACTCTGGGATAACCTGCAGCTCCACATGGAAAGAAGCCAGTCAGTTAATGCTTTTCAGCTGCACTGGCTATGTGACCGCAAGGTGAACTAGAAAACCACAATGCACTGAAGAAACGAGGGATACTTAAAAATAATCATCAGTCAAATACATGTGACAAGTACAGAAAGACAGAGGACGGACAAGACAATAGAAGATGTTCTGAATGCCATTTAACAGCTAATTATGAATGACCATTCAACAGAACCGAGTATTTTAACTTTGTCTCTGAATGAATAGAATGTACATGACGCATCCAATTACAGTGACTTAAATGCAAAAACTGTCAAAATGTTCCTTGTTTCTATTAATTGAATAAAATTTTGGTGACATACAGCTCATCTTGTATTGATTTTTTCCACAGTCACTTGAGACTCCAGACACTCTCAGCATAATTGGAGCATTGAGATTCCTTTGAATCACATTTTGAAAACTCAAACACTGAGCATCAAGTTTCTTATTGTCTGCATCCTCAGGGAGCCATGAGGATTATGTCAAAGTGTCTCGACTTCTTAACAATACAGCTTTTTTCATACCCTCTTGGGTGTGTGTCTGCGGATTATTATTGAATTTTGTCCTATTAGGAGGCATTGTAGAGATTATGGTTTTCCTATTGAAAGGAAGAATGAGCTATAACGCAGCATTATCAGCAATTTCTCTTAAGCTGTAGGTTTTGTCCAGCTCTGGCTTCACAGCCTGATAGATTTCTGACCACAGCATGTGATGCAGGATGAAGACTGGCCTCACTTCAGTGAGAGGAGCGTGACATGTTCCTGCAAAGTGAAGATATCAATATGGTTACATTTAATATTTACTCTAAATATAGGAATAAGTTGTTCTACAAGCTTTGGATACTATGACCTGGATGACAAAGAGCCTCCACAGACTTCCTGTTATATCCACTAAATAAAACCTTTTACCAGAGTAAAACATTGTGGGTGACATACCTGATTTTCTTGGAATATGGACAAAATTACATTAAATGTATAATTCCTTCAACAAGAAAATCAAGAATACGCAGTGATTATTTTAAAGTTTAGCGACCGTGCAAAATGTAAACCATAATGTGATGATTTTTTTTTTAAATCCTACATTTATTTGAAAGTAACACAAAAACATCACATCAAAACTGACAAATGCTTTGTTTTATTTACACTCCCTGGCCACAAAAATAGTCGCCACCAAAAAAAGGTCACACACTCTAATACAGTATTTTGTTGGACTCCTTTAGCTTTTGCAGCACACATTCACTGTCATTGTTTCAATAAGCTTCTGCAATGTCACAAGATTTATTTCCATCCAGTGTTACATTCATTTTTCACCAAGATCTTGCACTGATGATGGTAGGGTTTGACCATTGCGTAAAGCCTTCTCCAAGATTCTCAATGGGGTTAAGGTCTGGACTCTGTGGTGGCCAATCCATGTGTGTAAACAATGTCTCATGCTCCCTGAATCACTCTTTCACAATTTGAACCTGATGAATCCTGGCATTGTCATCTTGGAATATGCCCGTGCCATCAGGGAAGAAAAAATCCATTGATGGAATA
>JAQQAE010011947.1:0-13374 GCA_029823295.1 Pseudamia nigra | reverse complement strand
ATTATAAGGCGCAGTGTCATATTTGGACAAAATTGACGGCTTTTAGATGCGCCTTATAGTCCGGAAAATACGGTATACAAACTGAAGAAAATCACAACAGAAGAAAAGTGAGCAAAATCAGAAGCAAAATTAATCAACAAAATGAAACAAATTAGATTCAAAAGAAGATCATGTCCAAATTTACAGAGAGCACGTTACTGATAGATTACCTCTTTTTCCTTCATTATTTATCAGGCTCAAACAGAAATTCCCGGAGTTCACAACTGGAAAGTAGCCATGACGCGTGGGACTCCCGGAGCAGTTCAGTTCGTGAAAGGAGCTCAGACCGCGATCGTTACGAGGGGGACAGAAGAGGAGAGCAGGGCCGGGACTCATCATACGACAGGAGAGGAGGGCACAACGAACGGGATCGCAGAGACAACCGAGAGAGAGGTTTGTAGATTTCATGGGATATTGGTGTGAATTGACATTTTTGCTTCAAATTAACTGTTAAATTCTGCCTTCCTAGATCTACGAGCAGCTTCTCCAAGCAGACACCAAGGCCGAGCAGAGGAGTCCGAAAGGGATGAAAGGAGAGATGATCGGCGAGCAGACGAAAGACGGGATGATCGGACCCGCGAAAGGGAGCGCGAGAGAGAGAGGGAGAGAGAAAAGGAGAAGGAGAGAGACCGGGAGAGGGAGCGAGAGAAGGAGAGGGAGGCTGAGAGGGAGCGAGCCAGAGAAAGGGAGAGGGACCGTGAACGGGAGAGAGAGCGGGAGAGGGAAAGGGAGCGTGAGGAAAGGGAGAGGGAACGGGAGAGGGAACGGGAGGAGCGAGAGAGGGAAAGGAGGGAGCGGGAGAGAGAGCGGGAGAGAGAGAGAGAGAGGCAACGGGAATGGGAGGAGCGAGAGAGGGGTAGGGAGGAGAGGCGGGAGAGGAGAGATGATGCAAGGGACGACCGGTCTGTCCGAGATGGCAGGGATGATCGAAAGGCCAGGCAAGTATTAGACATTATAGGTCGACTGAAAACACTTGGTGTTCTGGACATTACTGACTGGATTTGTTTGTAATTTCAGAAACAATCCCTTGTCAATTTTCAGTGTTGTTATTTAAAGTTTATCCCAATTTTTTCAAGATAATCAGGGATGTCTACCACTACAATTTATACACTGACCCTTCGTCTTACTAGAAACATTATGATTTGATTCACATTAAAGGTCCCATATTGTGACACTCAACATTGATATCTGCACAGCTCATGAATGTGTATTAAATACTTCTGTATGGGTGTTGACAAAATAGTGCGTTTGCCAGGTGGAGGGCACTGTATATAGTCCAGATACATTACTCCCCTTACACTGGATTTCTGTTTTCCATAATCACTGCCCTCATCTTCTCCCTCTAGTCGTAAGAGGCACAGGGACGGCACCCCCAGCCCACGGTCGTCACCGAAACGAGCAGCACGAGACCTGAGCCCAGCAGATAGCGACGGCTACAACAGTGCAGAAGATAAAAGTGAGCGCCCGATTGGCCGAGGGCAGACCAAGCTCCACCCACAGCCCCTCCTCCCCAGCCCAGTGTGTCTGCCTCCATCTGACGGTAGGAAAATTCTTTTGAAAGGACACATTCTTGTTTAATGGGGAATGCACTTTTAGTGTAAAGTCTTACTACTTATGATTTATGTATCACTGTCTGCATTACAGTTTTGGAAATGCTTATTTATTTAGAAACTGTACTATTTTAATTTCATACTGACAAAATGAATAGAAAAGTACCAATGTCAAATAATTCTTTAAACTACTCAACATGGTAAAATGCATTTCTTATTTTGAGCAAGTTTTCACTGGTGTTGAAGCTGTTACTTCAGTGTTTTAAGGAGTCATTTATTGATCGTATCTGTCTTCAGGTGCCGACAAGCATCGTCTCCTCAGCCAGGTGGTGCGGCCCCAAGAGCCTTTGCTTCGTTCCCCTCCACGGACTGCTCCATCTGATGATAAACCTGGTCACTGGAAAGATGAGGAGCGCAGAGGAGGTGGGGACAAAAGAGAAGCACGGAGCCGTCATGAAGACATGGAGCTGCGTGGGGACCGTAGCAGAGGAGGCGACAGACGAGGAGACCACCTTTTAGATGCTCTGTCTGACTCACGCAGCAGAGGCAGGGACCAACGAGAATCTTCACCACCGCCTCCTCCGTCAGGCCTGTCTATTACCAGCGACGATAGAGACATCACTGGATCCCAGTCCCACGAGGAGGGTAAAAAGAAGACCAAGTCTCAGAAGAAGGGCCTAAAGAAAGGGCGCAAAGAAGAGGACATCACAGGTGGCAAAAGCCTGGCTGGTGCAGGAGATAGATTCAACCCTGAACCGCCAGTGAGTGGCTCTACAGATGGTCCTCCACCTTTACACTCCCCACGGAAAGGAGCCAAGAAAAAGGCGCTTGACCGAAAGAGGAAGCGGTCACGAGGGGGTGAATCAGACATGTCTGAGGAAGAGGCATCAGCCCATCAGCCACATAATAAGAGAAAGAGAGGCCCGCGGACACCACCACCCTCAATGAGGCCAGATCATCATGGTCCTGGTGGCAATGCAGAGCCCTCACCACTTCCCAAAATGGACAACTTTAGTGACTGGTCAGATGAGGAGGACACAGACAGAGGTTTAGAAACATCTGCTCCTCTGGCTCTCACTGACAGGACTACAGCTGAACCTCTAAGAAGAGGAGGTGGCTCCAGGTTGGGTCGAGACAGGGACAGGTGCAATCCACTGCCAATCGCTCCTCTACTCCCCCAGGATCCCCCGATGCTGCTGCAGACTCTTACTCCACAGCCCCTCATGTCCCAACCACTGCTCCGGAAACCTCCCCCAGAGCAGGTTCGCAGCAGCAGCATGGGGAGCAACCAGAGTCATACATCATCCAGACGCCTGCGATCGCCCTCCAATGAGTCAGCTCACCGAGATGACCTGCAGGGCCCACGATCCCGTCGTGGCAGGCTGCAGGGCACCAACTCTCGAGACAGAGAAAGAGAACGAGAGAGGGAGAGAGAGCGGGAGAGGCCAGTGGTGACCGAACAAC
Source organism: Pseudamia nigra (assembly GCA_029823295.1). Lineage (NCBI taxonomy): Eukaryota > Metazoa > Chordata > Actinopteri > Kurtiformes > Apogonidae > Pseudamia > Pseudamia nigra. The sequence continues at coordinate 10,321 of JAQQAE010011947.1, read as the reverse complement.
CGGGAGCAGAGAGAAAGTCTCGTATTGACCAGCTGAGGAGAGGAGAGCCCAGCCGCAGCACCTCATCAGGTAAATAAAAACAAATCTGGCCATATTTGAATATTAAAGTGCTGTGAGACTCGGTAAACAAAACATGTATAGTATCACGTGTTTTGGTGTAGTAGTGATAGTTTGACATCTACTGTCCTTAAATAGTGGATTATGACGTGCCAGCTCACATGTGAGTTGTTGACCTATACTGTCATTAGAGGAGTCTTTAGATTAAGATGGGAGAAGGTGAGGCTGAGTATTGAGTCATCTGGGGATAAATCTCAGAACTACATTGTAGGTGGCTGAGTGGTTTTATCCCCAACTTCCTTTGGTTCTTCCAAATTAACACTGAAAGTCCCTGGCTGCAATGTGTAACTCTGTCTTCAAAAGTGTGTGTTGTCCATCACACATAGTTGAACTGCTGAATCATGTCTGGGCATTCCATAACACACTGATCTGTATACATTACACAGCACTGCTTTTATCAGGTACTTTTGTTCTTCGCCTCTCAAAAGCATCGATCAGACCTAATATCCACATTGTTCTAGTAGTTTCAACACGATGTGTCTCGGAAAACATTAAAGCACAGGTTATGTGCTTTTTGTACAGTGTGTGAAAGTAATCATCACTTCAAAGTCTAGAAACATGAAACAAATGAAAGCTTGTGCTGTGTTTACACTGCTTGAAATTGTTCATTTGCAGGAAAGTGAGATCCAATCAGAGGTGATAACTCACAGCATATTGCAGGGACAATAAAGTGAATATTTTAATACCGTAGTTGCGTGAAGGTCAGAACAGGGTCTTTGTTTCTGCTAATGACCAGGTTGGTCATTAACTGGCATATGATCCTAGTACGTCAAACTGTTACCTGTGAAATGTCTGGGCCTCTTGGTCAGTTCACCAGTCCAGCCCAGTTTGTACAGTGGTTGTTGCACATGACCTGGAAGATTAAGACTCTTGACGGATATAGAGCCTGAGTTTGTTCACTGCAGCCTTCCAGTTGTGGAGGAATTATTGATCAGTTTTGAATACTGGTTTTGACGAGGAAAAAAACAAAACAACCTTCAGTTTAAGTTACTTAACCCTTCATACCCCCAGCCACCTTGTACCCACATGGTCTTGTCTTTTTTTTTTTAACAGATCGACAGGATTCTCGTAGCCACAGCTCCAGACGCAGTTCTCCTGACTCTGAGAGGCAGGCTCGGTCCCGGTCCCGTGCCGGCTCCTACGATAGCCGGGAGCGGGAAAGAGACAGGGAGCCATTTGAGCGAGAGAGGGAACGAGACCGAAAAGACCTGCGGCCTCAGCAGCAACAGCAGCAGCAGCCGCCGTTGCTCCTCCAGCAGCCCCTACAACAGCAGAGGGACTGGGAGCCTGAGCCCAGGGACTGGCCTAGCAGGGGACGAGAACCCCTGCTGATGCGTCCAGGACGAGAACCTCTCCTAAGGGAGCGAGACATGAGGGACAGAGAACGCCTGCTGCCTGAAGGACTGATCCAACAGCACGAGCGGGAGAGAGAGCGAGAGAGGGAGCGTGACAGAGATGGCAGAAGTGGCGATCGTGAGAGGGACAGAGTGATGATGATGGACCTCGCGCCCCATGGAGACCGCAGGGATTCAGCACGAGGGGACAGGGGAGGAGATCTGCGTGGGGACATGATGAGGCAGGAGAGGAGTGACTATGAACCACTGCTGCCAAAAGAAGCCTTCAGCCCTCCAGAGCCTGAGAAACCAAGCAACAGTCACCACCTGATGGGAGAGCAGCGTGAGCTGGAGAAGACAGACAGCATAGAAGGCAAGACAATAAACTTTTTTTTTTCTGTTATACATATGAACAGGAAATATCCCTGGAAACATAAACCTGAAGTGGTTGTTCATCATGGTTTCACAGCATAAATGACTTTTAAAAGCAGACAGAAGTACAAGTGTGCATATCAGTTTTCCCCTTGATTTACATCGTGGCTTTGCACCATATGAACTATCATAAACAATGGTTTTGTAATCATGTCAATATCCTAGCAGTTTCAGATTGTTGCATTCTACAGGCTTTCCATACAGTGCCTGAAATACTAAAACTGAATCTAGACCATTCCTCAAAGTAAAAAATAAGTCGCTTGTCCTAAAATGTTTAATAAATTTGGGTAGTGTTTTTATAGCCCTAAGTTACAGTTTGGACATAATGTGTTTTATTGTCCTTATTTTTTTTCCAAATTTTTAACATGATGTGTATGTGCTGCATTTTCAGAAGATAATGATCGCAAAGAAGATGAGGAACAGTCAGTGGCCTCTGTTGGAGAGGAATATGAACCAATCAGTGATGATGAGCTGGATGAAATTCTGGCTGACAGCCAGAAAAAAGAGGATCAGCAGAATGAGGAGAAAATCACAGGTAATGGATCTGCATTTGCAAAAAGCGTTTTTAACTAGTATTGTATATAAACTAGAAAATTTGCAATCTCTGAAGAGATCGCGTGAGATTGTTGACTCAGAATAGTTGAACTTGCTGGAAAAGTGCAAGAGTTAAATGAACTATTCATTGGAGTGGAGTAGTAATCAAGGATCAAAGCACCGTTATTGCCATGGTACCATGCATTCCATTAGAGTTCTCCATTCATTTCTTATGGGAAAAAATTTGTCAAAAAAGCTTAATATTTTAAAAAATTATAAAGGTTAGAATTATGAAAAGTAATAGCAGAGATGTCCTGAATAAGATGAACAATGTGAAGTTTGAATGGTTTTGAATCAGACAAAAATGTAGGAGTAGTTGGATGACAAAAAATGTACAGAAGTGGAAGAAGATGGTAGAATAATATTAAAGACTGAAGACAACAATAGTGGGATTTCTGAATGATTCAGCAATCCCTCTAATTACTAACTGTTCTGACAATGTTTTGCTCTTTTAACCAATAGTGCATTCTCGAGATGGGAAAATTTACTCCACTGTCGTTCATTAAATTAATCATTACCTTATTTGACAGGTCCTCTGGATGTGATTGATGTGGATTGGTCCAGCTTGATGCCCAAACAGAAGCAGGAGCCCAGGGCAGAGAGGGCAGCGCTGCTCCGGTTTACCCCAGGCGCTGTGCTCCTCAGAGCAGGTATATCAAAGCGACTTGCTGGACCTGAGCTTCTGGAACAGGTCAGAGACGTGTGCAAGACTGAACTGGATGACCCCAAAGGTAAATGCTGTCACATTAATTTTCTTCTTAATTAAACGTGCGTATTATTTACATGGTCTTAAATTTCCAACATAAACAAGAATGTAATATGCTGGAAATGTGGGATCTGTGTGATGCATGTCAGAGTCATAATTTAAGCTTTGTCTTACCAGATGCCGACAAACTGTTTGAGCATGACTTAGGGGCTCTGAACATGGCAGCTCTAAACAGGCGTGTGGAGAGGGCCGGTTTACTGAGTAACCTGGGTCCCTGCTGCAAGGCTTTGTGTGCCCGTCGGGATTTTGCCATCCGCAGGCAGCTTTTAAAGAATGACAAGGTAACAGTCGTCCCCCTCCCTGATCTCTCGCACACTATCTGGCAGTGACTCAATACAGTAACTCTAAGTATGTGAAAAATAATATGTAATGTTACTTATCTGTCCCTTTTCTTCAGGGTTTAACCAAACAGTATCCCGCAACACCTGTGGTAGACAATGAGCTGATTCAAATGAGCATGCGTCTATTCCGGAGGACTATGTCTGGCCAGGCATCGGGTCCAGAAAGAGCTGATGTCGGTTCAGCAACCGCATCAGCAGCTGAGGTTTCTACAGCTGGTACTAGTAAGCTCAGTGCAGCACAGCCTGAAGTGTGTGTGTCCTAAAACCCATACACATAAATGCTTGTAAGCCTTTACCTCTCCTCGACTGTCTGTTTCTGTAACATTCACAGCCTTTTAGACATCAAAAAGTAAAATTTGTTAATCTTTCTCAGCTATTCTTATTATGTTTGGTTTATTGATTTCTCAGTGTTGTGCCATAGACTATTGGACATTTTAGCCTATGGAGGTGCATTTTGAACCATGTGCAGGAGACATGAAACACAACCTACAATGATTCATGTTGTTTGTGCATTACGATGTTTTAGATGAGCTTTTTAATTGTACATTTTACTCACCAAAACCAGGTCCAAATGACTGTTTTTGTTTTCATATTTTGTGCATTGGTTACTAAGCTGTGCATTAAAATTGTTAGATGTTAATATTCTGTTATGGGTCTTTTACTTTGTATGAATTGGTTCCCCAGCTTTCAGATAATGTGATATGTGAAGTTACTTCTAATGTTTACCTCAAAGCACAAACATCTGCAGAGCAAATATACGTTTGCTACAGAAATGTTACTGACCAGCAATATTGAAACATCCTGCAGGGATTTGAATGATTGTCTTTTCTTTAAAGCACTGCCAAACTATTCCCTCATTGAATGTAACTTTTTACAACTGTGCTGTGGAAAATTTACTCTTTTGCTTGATGTGTTTCTTTTGAATGGTTTGGCAATGTCTCCCTGAATTGAACTGTTACAGTGCAGAGCACCAGATCTCCAGCACTGCCATGTGGAATCACCAGCCCACACCATCCAAAAGAGGAACTGAAATGATCTGAATAGGAAAAGACAAACCGCTTACACATGACACAAAAAAACAATTTGAACTTAACATATCCTGAATCACAGTTAAAAGACTTTGCACATCTGGATTAACTGAGCATTTGGTTGCATCAACAAGTGACACTTAAAACATTTACAACCTGAGAACTGGAACACAGACAAATGGACAAACCAGCTTCACCATTGAACTGAGCAAATGTAGGAATGGGAGAAGGTATTTATCAAAGTGCTGGATGTGACATGTCACCTGCAAGGAATCATACAGCTGATTAACTCCAAATGTGCATTGGAGCCTACTTCATGCTTATGTGAATTTGCAATGTTCAAGTAAACATATCTGGTTTAATGACATATTTTTTTTTACAGTAAAATGTCAGATAACAACTTGGGTCCTGGGGGATTTAAATGAGCCTGGTTAGATTAACATCTAACACCAAAAGGATGACACATTGTTATACGTGTCTATCAGTCATGGTTGCGAAGGGAACAAAAACTGAACCCTTGAGGAGAGTTTATCAAAAGATTTTCAGCCTGAAATCTGGTCCATAAATGGGGATTATAAAACAAAATAAATGCCATTAAATTTTTGTAATATTCAAGAATTAAACTGCACAAATTTTGCACATTTATAAACCGATGCAGCAATGAACGAGTTAAATGTCTCGTTTTTTCCTCATTAAGATTAGCACAGGATAGTGAAAGATGCCTGCACCACAACATGGTTAGTTTAAAAAAAGTGGTAAATAGCAAATGGAAGTGGCGACACAGGAGCAAAGACAAGCGACAGAATAATAAATTACAAAAACAACCATGAGTCCATTAAAAAGACGCCTGTACATACAGTACATAGTTACTTGCTTCTGGATGGTGTCATGTTTTTTTTTTTATTTAAGTGGGAACTAATTTTCGTGAGGCAATTCCTATAATGTTTTCATTTTCATTGGTAATTTACATAGAACCGGAATGACAATCATATATATTATTAAATTTGACTTCTATTTTATCAGAACAAAGTGTCCATAAAGGCTAATTCTGTGTTAACTAGGAACCAATACACGCTGCCTTTTGTGTTTAGCAAACATCATTTTGAACCGGACCGGTTTCCTTTACCCACAATCCTTAGCCGCAAGTCCGTCTTTCCGACTTCCGCCTCAGCCAATAGCCGAGGTGAGTATTATTTTCGGAGAATATGTTTACACAATCTGCCTCCATCATGTCATAATAAGGCGGCATTTCAACGTGTACTTAATCAATATGTACATACGAGTGTTGTGTTTTGTGTTTTAAATAGAAATTGAGGCGGATGAATGATTTTTAATATGACTTGAAGCGGGTCTGATGTGTCGGCCCGAACGGCTTCAGCCTCCTGTTCAGTTTCATCCCTGTCACGCGCTATAATATTTTAATTGTTAATTTTCCCTCACAACGTGTTCTTGAAAATCACCACATGTTACTATTATTCCAGTTCTAAGGTTCCATTAATGGATGAATTCATTAGCTGTAGCATTTAACGTGAACTCGCTCAGCACACTCGGTTCTCGTCTCTGCATGAAGCCTGTGGAGATTTGTTTTTTTCCATACTGTGTAATGTCAGTTATTCCTCTTTGACACACATTAACACAGACACACACTGTATCTATTGTTTCTACTGCGAGGAAACGCAACACAACATCAGTAAGGTGTTAAATTTCGAAAATGAAAAGCCATTTTTTGCAAGGAAATGTCTTAGAAAATCCGTTTACAGACCATTAGGCTTCTCGCTTGTGTATCAGTCATTGTAGAGGCTCCTTGTGTGTTTTCCAGATGGCCCCAACGAAGAAAGGAGAAAAGAAGAAGGGGCGTTCAGCCATCAATGAGGTTGTGACCAGAGAGTACACAGTCAACATCCACAAGCGCATTCATGGAGTGTGAGTAAAACTCCCAACACGGCCACGTTGTCCCGCATTAATGCACCCATGTTTTTCTGTGACAAGATCAAGATGTGTCCCATTAAATACTTGTATTTTTACCAGAGCGAATATTGACATTTGTTTCAATGGCTGATTTGTGTGTGTGTGTGGTGTTCTCATTTGGTCTGTAACAATACCGCAGAGCCAAAAATGTTTTTCTCACCATCTGTGCCATAAGTAATACTATACGACCACTGCACATTTAAAAAGCGGAAAAGAAAAGTTTTTTTGCTTCTTAATAGAAGTAAATGTTATTGTCTGTCATGCATACATTTATAACACAAGCCTTCTATAATGAATTTATTAATGTCAAATCAGCTATAATGCTGCATCCTACTATTGTTGGTCAGAATTTCAGAATTCCTCGTCAAATTTTAAGCAGTCTACCAGGTAAAGTTGGAATTCCAACTAAGAAAGTCAGTGCAACACCACCAACTGAATATATACCGTACTGTTTATTTTATCCATGGGCACTTGTATGTGCAAAATAATACGTAATGTTATCATTTAGAATTCTCATTTGTTTGGAAGTTATTGAAACTTGAATGGGCTGGTTTACCAGCAAGCATCCATGATTTTCCAAGTATGTAGCTGAAGCACTTTGAGCTCAGAGTTTATGTCACGCGCAGTTCCCGGGTAAATGGAATGCAGCATAATGGATATTATCTTGTAGGGGCTTCAAGAAGAGGGCTCCCCGCGCTATTAAGGAGATCCGCAAGTTTGCCATGAAGGAGATGGGAACTCCCGATGTCCGTATTGACACTCGCCTGAACAAGGCTGTGTGGAGCAAGGGTATCAGGTAGGCCCATTATTCAGATTTTGTATGTTTTACTCATTTCAGCTCATAATTTCTAAGAAGGGTTGTACAAAACAAAAAATACAGTCTAATCCATTCTATTCCATTCATTGAACACATTCCACAACTTAAAAAAATTTTTAACCTCTTTTAGCATGAATGCTGATGATTTTTTTTATACAAATTGCATTAAAATTTGCAATTGCAATTCAAATTACAGTCATGTTCAGACATATTTCCTATAAGTGCCTGACACTTAGAATGCATTTCATCAAAACAACAGATTTTCACTCAGGTTTATGGCTCTTGTATTCTAAAAATCCCATTTTATTGTCTATATGTCTTGATTTTTTTTTTGAGTACTTATAGAAAACTTAATTGATTTAGGAGTTTCTGTTGGATATTTTGCTGTCCTATGTATAATGTTGTACATAAATATGATCATGGGATGTTTTCTGGATTTGTTTGAGGTGATTAAGACACAACTTACCTGAGAGATTGGCAGCTTTTTTGGTCTCTGTATTTGTTTGTGAAGAAAGTGCAAAGCACAGGAGCAGACATATATTTGTTAATGCTCGTTTACAACCACATTTTACCTGTTTGTTGTGGCACAGGCTTCAGTGCTTGTCCATCCGTGTCATATAGAACAGTGGTCCCCAACCTTTTTGTGCCATGGACCGGTTTAATGTCAGACAATATTGCCATGGACTGGCCTTCAAGGTGTGGCCGATAAATGCAACAAAATGAAATGATACGACCGACATAAAAACTGGTATTTTCTAAATATAATAATTAATGTAGATCAACTGTGTATGCAACTTTATTAGCAGCATCCTCGTGACATCATGCCAACATCATTACATGAGTAGTGGCCTCCAAGCCCCGCACTCTCTGTTCGTAATGGTAAAGGTTAAACATGCCTTCAACATGAGATGCACCACAAGAAGAAATATAAAGTGCATGACAAACTCGCCATAAGGTTAAATCAGTGGGAGCCCTGAGCTTGTTTCTCTGCAACGAGACAGTCCCATCCTTCTTGTTCATGCATTTTTTTTTTTTTTTCAAAATACTGTACACCAAAGGCTTTTAATGCAGAATGCTTGGTCTCCTAGTGGCCAAGCAGTTTTGAAGGCTTCATTGTCTCAATAGAGAACCGGTTGCTGCATATGATGCAGAGCGGGCTCGGTGCATGGGAACAACCTGTTGCAATAAATCCATATTTCAAGTAGGATCCTGGTATTTTCTATTAAATGCAGCTTTGTTTTTCTTTGAAGTCGTAGGCTCTTCTTCTGTCTCCTCACTGGCTCTTTTGTCCTGTGCAAAGAAACTTTCCAAAGACATTTGTTTTTTGTTCATTTTGTGAGCTCGGGGTTTTCAATTTAGCTGTAATGTACTGTGTTACCGGCTGGCGCAGCACCTTTTAAGAATGTAGCGGATGTAGGTAAGAGATATGACCGAGGCATGCATCTTGATATGCGTCAATAGTGAGTCATAGACAGATGTGGCAGAGAGAATCCGGTAATTTTCCAAAATAAAACATCGTTCAGACTCGGATAATAAATAAAATGGAAATAATGTAAGTTACGTATTCTTTCTGTGCGGCCCGGTACCAATTTACCCACGGATCGATACCGGTCCGCAGTCCGGGGGCTGGGGACCACTGATATAGAACATATATTGTCATTCTCACATTTAAAACATCCTTCACTGACTGCATAGTTAAATGTGTTTTCATAAAATATTTACATTTCAGCAGGTCTAATGATTAGCGCTGAGATTATCCAAATCTCGACAGCTGTGAATCCAGTAAAGTTTGGCTGTGTGGTTTCAAGTTTCACATTTTTGTTGTGCAGGAACGTGCCGTACAGAATCCGTGTCCGGCTGTCCAGGAAGCGTAATGAGGATGAGGACTCCCCTAACAAGCTGTACACCCTCGTCACATACGTTCCTGTCACCACATGCAAAGGTAAATAAAGCTGCAACAATGATGAGGTCCACTGTGCACTGAAGCATTTCATCTTACAGAAGGTTTTTTCTTCTCCAACAGGACTGCAGACAGTCAATGTGGATGAAAACTAAATTTGTCTGTGAGTTGAATAAATAAAGTATAAAAAAAATCCCCCATTTTGTTCTGTCTCCTTCTGTTTAAGGTATGTTTGCTCTGACTTGGATTCATGATTTTAATATCTTCAAACAAATGGAAACATTAAGTAAAGGTTATGTGCAGTGATGGTGTTGGTGTCATGTGCATGGTTACAAATATCTAATCCTGTAGCCCAGAACTTCTTTTAGATGTAGTCATAAATGAGCAGATTTGTTAAACACACTGCATGCACATTTTTTGTCAGTGTTAAAATTAAAGGATAATGTGAAATGCAAAGTTAATGCTTATTTCACCTATCACATTGAGTTGGTTTATTTGGAGTTAATGTGATAATGTAAAAGAACCTTTCAAAGTTGCTTGCCTTGACAAACAGGTGTGTTTCATGTAGTTAACCACATTACCTGTTGATGAGCATGGCAATTTAATTTCAGATCAGGACAATGTAGTGTGATATCTGTCAAAATGAGTGTCATGTCTTGGTGTAAAATTCAGAAATACATCATCAGTCTTCAATTTAATGTTGGAGTGCACTGGAAAAAATAAAGGATAATCATTTTAATACTAGGACTTATCGAAGGTTTTAGGTTATAAATATATGTGACAGTGCTTCTGCAAGGAGAATGGCAGAATTTTTATACAGTGGATATAAAAAGTCTACACACCCCTGTTCAAATGCGAAGTTTTTGTTTTGTAAAATATTGACACCAAGACAAATAATTTCACAACAACTACTTCATATGTCAGGGCTATGGGGTAGGGTGGCATGATGTACAGGTCCTTCTCAAAAAATTAGCATATTGTGATAAAGTTAATTATTTTCTGTAATGTACTGATAAACATTAGA
>JAQQAE010011946.1:0-13375 GCA_029823295.1 Pseudamia nigra | reverse complement strand
TTGTTTTTTGTGGATAGTTTTCCTTCTTTTTGGTTCAGTTTTATTCGTGTTTGTTGATGATAAGACTGTTTTAGCCACCTTGCATTTTTTTTACTATTTCGCTCTGAAGTGTCTCGTCTATTTCCTTCCTTAGCTCCTTTATTTGAAATAATATTGTTTGATTCACAGTATTTTTTATGTTTTTACTCAAGTTCAGCCAATTTTTCCACATTTTATTTATATATGATTAGTCAAGCCATTTTTTGACTTGACATCAAAGACGTCAATACGAGCAGCCGTTGATTCGAAACTTATTGGTTTCTACAGCCTGTAGCTCAGATAAAAACTGGATGTGACACATTTTTACCAGAAAAATACAATAAAAACATCACGTTCACACCTGCATGACACACGTTGGCTGAACAGTTTAATGGTCGGAATAAAAAGACAAAACTGCTCACCTGCCACGAGAGACAGTAACACTAGTTAACAAGCTAACACACCACAGATACACAGACGGAATTCAAAATACACTTTAAAAGTAGTTTCAGCATGAAGACCAGGGCAATATTTAATAAACATTTGACAATTCATTACTTACCTGGGATTCGACGGATTGTGCCATGATCCTCTGCTTCCTGACATACTGGCTACTTCCTGACTGGACGTCAATTTCCCATGATGCAGCTGTCTTTGCACGCAATTTTTGAAGTGATTTACTCAATTTATCAATAGAATTACATAATAGTCAAAAACTTTAATTTTACAGCACACGGGATTCGAACCTGAGTTTACCGTGTGGAAGACGACTTACTAACAGTGCTCACTATCACCGCTCACTGACATACTGAGCACGTTCTCTGTGTATCTGGAACATCAAGGCAACTTGACTTGCTCCTACATTGGGAAATGTAAAGCACTCAGTGTGTTTTTATTTATTTTATTTTATAGTGTATAGTGTACCTGCTCAGTCAGAATTTAAGCACTCTGCTGCTCCTAGTGTTGGGAGCTTAGACTGCACCAATTGCAGTCTATTAGTTTGTTTTACAGTCTGACTGTAAAACAAACTACCGGTAATGCCAATTCATGCAGTGCCAAATTGCACATAGGCACATCCAATGAGGTATTACAGAGGAATAGCTTGTTACTGTAATGTGAAAAAGACACCTGTAGGTTTTATGCATTTGGAAAAAGGTTATGAGAACATTCCTGTAAACCTGCTGTGACGTATGGTCTGTAATTTAAAAAAAGTTGTCCAGTTTAGTTTTGCGTCACTGTATGCCATTGTAAAAATCTGCTCTAAACACACTGGAACATTTCATTTCAAGAACAACAGTTTTGGACAACATGAGCGGTGCTTTCATGAAGTTTTGATGACATATTCGGGTTAAAATAGGTCCAATTTCCGTGTTGAATAGTGAATACCCAACAGGCCACAGTGCTTTGGTTTTGGGGAGCCATACAGGAAAACCAATGAGGAGAATGAAGTTGGTTTGTGACAGCAGCAGCGGCGGCTGCAGGGAGTAAAGAAATCTCTAGACAAGTCACTTGAATTTTCGCTTTCCTCTTTTTTCCATCTGTTTTTCTCACTCTGGTGTGTTCCCCACGCTTTCTTTTATTGTCCTCAACAAAGCTGAGACTGCTTCGCACATTCCTCGAGGCTTCATATCCCTTCCTTGGGAGAGGGAACGTCTTCAATAATTAAATAAATAATAGCTCCCTTAATGTTTTATGAATGGCGCCCCCTTTTTGCCTTAGCAGCAGCGATACCCACTCTCACTGAGACAGCACTGAGACAGGCTTTTTGAAAAGTGCTGAATGATGTTTGTTTATCAGTGAGGAGATTTGTGCTCCTAACAAGGGGAAAAACTGAGTAACTGGGCGATCCTTCATTGATTTTTTTTATTGTGATGTGTATACTGATTTTATAGTGCCGTATTTAATGAAGATGATTTGTCATGACAGACTTTTATCACGTCTATAATGATAAAAACTTCATTTAACTTATTAGATTTAATTGTACACTTGATGACATTGAATGAAAATTTAATTAAAAAGAGAAAAAAAAACATCTTTCATTCCATTTTTCTCTTTGTTCTGTAACTTTTATGTTGTCTTTTGTCTTTTATGCCATTTTCACCTCCTTGCATCGTTTACGTTGTTTTCATCTTTTTGTCTTTTGTGTTTTTCTTTTGATTTTTTTGCATTTTTTTAAATTTAGTCTTTTTTTCTTGTCATGTTTGTGTCTTTGCATCCTTTAGTTTTATCTTGTTGCCTCTTTTTTTATTATTGTCTGTTACATTTTTTTCATCTTTTTTGTATCAATTTCAATTTGTTGTCTTTTACATCATTTTTGTATGGTCTTTTACCCACAGCATTTCATCTTTTTGCGACTTTTACATTATTTTCTTCTTTTTGCATCGTTTACCTCATAGTTTGTCTTTTGGCAACTTGCATATTTCGCCTTTTTTTCTTTTGCTATGTATATTTCTCTCTTTTTGTAAAGCCACAAGTAATATCCAGTTTCCTTCACTTGTCACCAAGGACCAGCAAATTAAAATTGACTTTTTTATCCTATGTGCATATTTGGCTGTATCTCCCAGCTCCAATCACTGTCTAAGAAAATCAACATGGCTGCTTTGTGTGTCGATCAGTAGGTTTCCTCCGAGTCGAGTTTACATGCTTTTCACTGTATTCTCTTCTTTGGGAGTCTTTGTTCTTCAGCCTGTTATTTAAACCCCCTCTCTCACATGTGCTCTGTTTCACTCCTCCTGCTACATGCTTGCACTCTATTGAGTCAGCTGTGAATCTCCGGTCTGTCAGAAGTGCATTGCTTGCCTTTCTTTATTAGCTTTACATAGTGACCTTGGGAGGTTGAGTCGAATCACTGCTCAATCAATGCTATTAATTAATCACGCTTCTATTGGAGCAGCATGGCGGTGCTGCTCCAGTAATACGGCAGTTGGCAAACACTTACTGCTTGGTGAAGAGCTGAATAACACTAGCATCTGGCTCAAAGCTAGAGATACCTATAGTACATCATGCAGTCATTCATTAATGCCTGCCTGTCACTGTACTCTCTCCTCACTCGTGTTGGTCTGCCACTTTCTGATGAGGAAATATTGAGTGGAGAACCGCAAACCCCGGGGTTGTGTCTCAGCAGCCTGCCGATGTGCTCGAACTGTGAAAACGAGAAAGGAGGAGGAGGAGGAGGAGGAGGCGGTGTGGTAAAAGGTGGGTGAGGGGGCATGAGGTTCTCATGCAGGTGGAATTGTTTTCTATCTGCTGAACTGGAAAACATTTCAGAGAAAATGTGTGGGAGGTTTTGTAGAGAAATGCCAACCCACCGCACTGAATAGTAAAGCTTGAAAATGCAGCACTGAAATTACTTTGGAAAAATGTGCATCGGCCGTGAAGTTTTACATGTTATTGCAATCAGTACAAGTAAAATAAACATATGCATCGTTCACTCTGAGGCTGAATGGTGCGTACGATGAATGAATTCCTCTCTACATTAATCAGTGAATGCTTTAACATCTGGGAAATGTTATCATGCAAGGGAGTAGGTTCTATTTGAACATTCAAGGGAGAAATTTTGTGGCGTGTTATCCCATGGAAATTTGGCACCTTAAACACCTATTCTGTGTTCTGGTGAATTATTAATGCATCTAACTAAATGTTTTGTATATTTTGTTACTACAATTAAATAAAATTAGTCAAACAAGTAACTAAATGTCCTAAATTGGCAAAATAAATAATTGAATGTGCGAAAGATGGACAAAGTAAGTAATTCAGTGTACAAAAATTAACTAAATAAGCAACTAAATGTACAACAATGAACAAAATAAATAATTAAATGTACACAGATTAACAAGATAAGTAATGACATATTCAAAAAGGAACAAAAGAAGCAACTAAATGTTCAAAAATGAAGAAAATGAGTAATTATATGTACAAAAAAGAACGAAATAAGTTATTAGATAGTCAAAAATGAACAAAATAAGTCATTAAATATACAACAATCAACAAAATAAGTCATTAAATATACAACAATCAACAAAATAAGTCATTAAATATACAGCAATCAACAAAATAAGTCATTACATGTACAAAAATTAACAAAATAAGTCATTGAATGTATAACAATTAACAAAATAATCGTTAAATGTACAATTAACAAAATAAGTCATTAAATGTACAGAAATGACCAAAACATTCCACAGAATGTTATCACCTCCCTCCCCCTCTTTTTCTCCCAAACTGCTAGGTGCGAGCTCAGTTCGCTTTTGTGGGATCAATAAAGTATATCTACCTACCTACCTACCTACCTACCTACCTACCTATCTATCTATCTATCTATATCTAGAATAAAAAGAAATTAACAAAAGTGAACAAGAATTCATATTTGTGTTTTACAAAATAATAATAACACAATAATGTTTAGGCAATGCAAGGCAATTTTATTTAGATAGCACATTTCATACACAGGAGTAGCTCAATGTGTGTGTTTAAATGTAAATGGTAATACGATGTATAAGAATAAATATTTTGTTCATTTTGACTTGATATTGGGAATGCAAGCATCCACTGGCTTTAGGAACATTAAGTCAAATGAACTAAACAATTTCAAAATTAAACAACCAAATGAGGGGTAACACAGTGGTGGTGGTTTGCATGCTCACGTTGTGTCTCCCTGGGGTTCTCTCTGGCTTGCTCCCACAACCAAAGCCATGAACTAGGGGTTAGGTTAATTATTCACTCTAAATGTTCCATAGGTATGAATGTGAGTGTGAACTGATTTTTGTCTCGATATGTCAGTCCTGCAATGAACTGGCAACTCATTCAGAGTGTATCCTGCTTTCTACCTGAATTGAACAGAAACAAAACAAACAGAACAAATGATAAACAAAATGATTATGGAAAAGAACAGTGTATCCACAAAATGAACCGACATGAAGCAAAAATGAGCAAAATAACCAAAAATCTGGACAGAATTATCTCCAAAATGAACAAAGGCTTGAAAAAAATCCAAAATATTAACAAAAAAGTCCACAAAATGAACAATAATTAATAGGATAGTGAACAAAATAACATTGGAAATGAGTGAAATTGAACAAATTGAAATTACATTATCAAAGAATGAATAAAAAAAGCAAAATAACCAACAAATTGAACTGAAAATGAGCCAAATAACACAGAATATTAATAAATATTAAAGATATAAAAAAGGGACTCAATACTACTATCAAAACCTCTATTGTGTATGTAGATCAGGGATTTAGAGACTTAAAAGTGCAAAAACATATATAAACAGTAGATATATTTATATCTACTGCTTAAAAACCCACCAAAGTCTGAATTTAAACCATTTTCTAGAGAGGGGTGAATTCCTCCCATTCTCCCAAAGTCTTCACCTATGTACACATGACTCACATAATATGAAATAACTGTAATGTAATGCCTTTGTCATCCATATTGTTTCTCTTTCGCCACCACTCTTCCTGTACTTTTTTCTGTCTCGTGTCTTCTTCTTCCTCCTCCTCCTTGTTTTTCTTTTTTTTTTTGTGTTTTTTTCATTCTTGTTGAAAACATGTGTTCAATCGTGTTCTGTTTGTCTCTTCAAACTGTTTTGGGTAATTCTGTTTATCAGTGGTAATTACAGCACCTTGGAAAGTGCAAGGATTAGAATGACTTTATTTGGTGTTTATTCAAAGCATGAGGCACTGTCAAGAAACTGTGCTGCAATAACTGTATTTTCCCCTGATAGAAGATGTCTGGGAGTGAAGTAGACTTTTTTTTCTCTGCACTTTTGACTTCAATGCGGTTTATGGCACTTAGTGAGGTGTTGCAGCTTGAAATGTTGATGTGCCAACTTTGAAGAAATTTGCCTCTCTCATATCTTTGACATATGTAACAAGCATCAAGTCTGAGTGGTGATATGTGGGCAACCGTCAGGGGATTTAATTTCAACAGACAGGCTGGAGTGTGATTGTTTAGGAAAATGGTTGGAGAGCAAACAGGAATTATAAATAAACAATCAGTGCATTTAATTATTATTTTGCTGTATTTTAGTGATCATCAACTGGCAGACATTGGGAGTACTCAAGTAGTACTCTTCTACATGTACTTGAGTAGATTTTCTCCCCAACAAAGTACTTCCGAGAGTAATCCTTTTTCTGACTGTTTTAGTCAGTTACATCTGTGATGGAAAAATTAACTTCTACTCAGTTACATTTTGCGCTACCTCAATGAATAGGAGTAAAAAAGAACAAAATCAACTGGTGCTTGTGTATGTTGTGCCTTTGAATTTAACCTGGTGCATTCATGCGCACCAAATAAATTCAGGAATCTCTACTAAAAATTATTAACCATTAAAGATCTAGGTAGAAGAGTTTTTGGGTGCCTGATAGCATCATAAAGTTGACTAGTTAGAGTTGCAATTTATCATTTGTTGGAAAAACTTAATTTTGTAAATAAATAACAGCAAATTTTGAAGTGTTTTGACTGCCTTGTGGCCAGATATTTAGGTCTTTGAGGGATAAAACATTAAGGTGGATAATTTTAAATTCTGCTAACCCTTTATTCATTATTGAGAAAATTCTTCTTTTTTGATGACTTTGAGTTTTTTTGACGTTTTGTTCCATCAGTCTTTGTTGCTCATTGTGTTCATTATCTTGACAATTTTACTTTTACTTTTTTGCTCATTCTGTTGCTTATTTTGTATTCTTTCTTGTTCCTTCAATTCCATGGGAACAAAATAGATCATCATAGCAGAATCATAATATCCCATTCATTTCTACATAGGCAGATTTTTATTTTTGTCAGTAAGCTCTGCACTGTTCTTATAAAACTATGTATTTTAAGTAAGTAATTACTAAAGGCTAACCCAGTATTACAAAATTTACAGTATGTGGAGCTCTAAATGCACTGAGTTAAATTGAAAGGCACACTTGAACACAACATACACTGTCTCAAACACAGCAGAGACAGAAGCAGGAGGACATTAATGGAGAAGTAATGATAAAATTCTGTAGCTGCACAAATTTAACACCAGAATTAAGCAGACCATGAGAAATATTAATTAAGCTTGACTGCTTTACATTATTCTGTAGTGTCCTACTGGTGTAAAAGTGTGTGGCAGGTTGTGTATGCAGACATTTACTTGGTTCAAATGTCAGGTTGTTAATTGCAGACACAGATAAGCAGCTTTTCTTGAAAGTCTGCCCCCCAGAATGGCTCCCTACAGGGGTAGCTGATGACCCGTGGTTTTTGTAATAAGTTGTTATTTTTTTTACCCCATAGAAGAATCTGTACAAAACCTGCAGCTTTATGTGTTTAATATAAGTGTATCCACAAAACAAAATGAAAACAGCCTTTCACCAGGCTGTCTGAGCAAACTGCTGCGACCGCCCTTGGAGAGTCACCTCTAGCGAGGCGATGGGTGTATTGTGCTTTCCAATGTTATTTGTATAAACAGCTATTGATCCTAGGGGGGCGGGAGGCGGTGGGCAGGGACTGGCATAAGTCAGCAACTTTATCAACAGCTGAAAAGAAATGAAATTACACTTTTTGATGGATGCTCCTGTCAGACAAAAAGAAAAACAAATGCCTACAGCATGGGGGGTTGAATTCCTTGCCAAAAAAAAAGGTTGTGCAGGTAAATTTTGCTGCACTGTAACTTAATGTTATAGCCTTTACATCCCACACTGTTTCTTATTATTTATTTACATGGAGAGAGCGCCACTGACACCGCTGTAGTTTACTAATTTGTCTCCTTTAAGCTGGTGCACCTTCACATTCCTTGAATGTTGCCTTGTTAACTCGAGCCCCGGTGATCGAAATGTAATTCCCCCGAGCGGAGTATAGGCTTGAGCAGCAGCCCTTAGACTGAGTGTGCTAATGAGATCCCAGCGAGCTCTTTCATAATGAAACATCTTTGAGGCCAATTGCCCATCACCAATAATCATATGGTAATAAGCACATGCAAAAACCTGCACTGAGGAGCAGAGTCACACTCATTTACTCTTTTTACTCTGCGTTCTATTGTTCTATGCGGTTAAAGGTAGTAGAGAGGGGGAAAAGGTGAACAGTGAAGTTTGAAGAAGAAGGTCATAATTCAGAGAAAAAATTAAGTGGAAGAAAGAGACCAGAGTGAGAGGTGACAGTCACACACATTTTATGAATAATAAAGTCGTCTAAATTTAGTGGTCCTGTGTTGTGAAAATGCATCTTTACTGTATTTTGTGGTTTATATAAAGTCTGTGGTGTAAGATAAAAGCTGTGACAATATGAGCCTGTTCAGTACAGTCACTACTGAGAAATCCACACTGCGGCAATAGGAATGAGAAGAAATTTTAATTTGTATGAATCTACTGACAATATTTCTAATATTTTTGTTTTTCCTCAAAATCGACCATAAATAAATTCTGTGTTTACAAGTGCCTGCTGTTTGAATATGAGTGACTGGAGGTCCAGCCATCCAGAGCGCATTCTGATAAAAAGTGGGTAACTACTTTATCTCACAATCAAATCAAAACATGTGGTGCAAGTTAAAAAGACGACTTTAGAAAACAAAAAAACACACTTGCCATCAAGAGTGTCATAATGAATTGTAGCACCAAAGATAACCAAAGGCCTGACATTTTCTGATGTTATGTTGTCTGTTAATAATCTTTGGGCCTGTGACATTTTATAACAGAGGAATGATTTGCTAATGAATGATTTGCCCAATGAATGTGACGCCGGAACGAATTAAATTCGTTAGCCGGGGCACCACTGTAATCACTTGTTTTTTTTATTTTCACTACTCTGTTTCTCACATCAGATGTGACCGATAGTGACTCTTAATTACTTACTGAGGAGGAGTAAAGGAAAATACACTGCATCGGTAGTTACTTATCTTTAAAGTGCCCATGTCATACTTGTTTACAGTGATTTCATTTTAATCTTGGGCACCTCTAGATTAGCTTTGCACCTGTCATTACACAAAATACTGCCTTATTTGAAAGAGGAGAGGAGTTTCGCTTTGTAGCGCCATTGCTGTTTTTTGTAAGACCAGTGAGGCTGGTGCTAAATGCAAGCTTGTTTAAGTTGAATTTTCTCAGCACTCTCCCAGGAAGCAAGAAACACATCAACAGTGAACAAATGTTACTATTACTATTATTAGTGGGGTTACTGAGCTGTGTGGCTGTGGATGAAGAAGGCAGCCCTATTCGGGTTGCCGTGTCATGTGATGTTCAATCCATTACACTCACAATTAGCCAAATAGAGGTGTGACAGCTTTGCTTATAACTACTGATGATGATCATAAGTGAAACTGGGCTTCACACTGATGTTTCTATGGTAACCAACTACAGTAAACACATCTAAACAAAGACAGCTTCTGTGATATGTTTGAAAAAAAAAAACCACATAATTATCTAATTTTCTGCACTTTCAATTTGAGGACTCAATTGGAAATCAGAAAATGAGTCTGTTGTTTCGTATTGGGTTTAAAAACAGAAATTTAAAATACAAGTCTTTTTTGTTTTTGTATTTTAAATGGAAAATGGAACAAACAAATGATACATTTATTTTATAACTCAATTTTTTATTTGGTTTTCACATAACAAATGATACATTTAATTGACACGTAAAATTTATTCCTACAATTTCTAACAACTGCCTGCAATGTAGGGTTTTCCATCCATCTTGGTAATTTGATGAAGATTCAATATGCACCATTAAACTCAACCCGCAATTCATTTTGCTTCTTTTGTTTTAGTGTTTTTAAAGCCAAAGTGATTCAACTGATGATATGAACAAAATAAACCATAAAAGACAAGAGAAAAATGTACATCATCATAAATATTATAATTGTTTTATCGCCCAGACTTACATGCATAACTATCAGTTAAATGGGTCTCTGGTGTATGTTTAACCGCAGCGTGGACATTGTTGGCCTAATGTAGGTTTAATGTAGTTGCTAACAAATGGGCCATTCATTATAATACTCCTTTCACATGTACAGTTGGTGTGGGTTGGCAGAGCTGCATTAAGGCCACCACTGGGACTCGCAAGCTGGGAAACTTAATGGAATCTAAATTGATGCCATCCAGAATCACAGTGTGCAAGGCAATAATTAGGGATCCACAGAACGATGAAGCTATTGTGTATGTGATTATAGGCTAGTTCTGATGAAGTAACATTGAAGTTTTTGAAAAATAGTCAAACATTTGAACTCTGAGTGCAGAAAGCAGTCTTACCTGTCTTAAACAGCCACAAGAAAATGTACCCCTCACACTCTGATCAAAGGAATATGAATGTTGCATCATGGTGGAATGAATATGCAGCCACAGATTGGAAAATCATTCATTTTTGAAGAATTAAAAATATCAAGGGCAAGGACCTCTGAGCTGTTTTATGTTTTCATCTCTCTGGTTACAAGAACCAGCCATGTGAGTAGAAACTTAACTCTGATGTCTGCATGACACTTTGTTTTTCTTTCATCAGGGTTAAAACGACAGATTATTAAAAAAATACACCTCCAAAAGATTTTTTTTTTCTCCTTTGGTCAAAAAATAATCTAGATGAAACAGTAAAATATGAATACCACTGAGGAGTGTGTGCAAACCTGGCACATCAGTGGTATTATTACAGCTCAGTGGAGATGTCCATCCTTCAAGTTTCCAGAAAAGCCATTATCTGTGTAGTATCAGGGAGTGAGGGCCAGTCCACATGGACTCAGTGATGGGTCAATAAGACACAGAAGAGAAGAGCCAGGATAAACAAAAGGCCACAGTTCTGCCTGGCACTCATCACACTGGCCTTGAGAGAGCGCACACACACACACACACACACACACACACACACACACACACACACAGGAACAAACATGAATACATACTTATGGATAAATAAAGATACAAAAGTGGGACCACTGGGCCATGACAGACTGTCTACTACTGCTGCTGACACTAACAAGTGGCTCATTGCCCAGAAAACCCATGTCTGTCTTCAAAGCTGCACACAGGCTGCATCTGCTTGTTTTAAGGAGTTCACCTAGATTAGTCTGTATTTATACATGTTTAACGTAAACTATACACAATTAACATCATATGCAATATGTGTTATACTCACAGGTGGTGATTTCAGGCGTGGTAGTGGAGGTTCATTCCCTTGAATATTAGTAAAATTTCCATTTGCTGTTTGTTTATTACAGGTTTTTTCGAGAACCTATTTCCTGATTTACATTCATTAATATCGCTGCACAGGTAATCAAAATTCTCAAACATTTCACTTTCTGACCATATGTGTCATACTGTTGAAGAGATAACACAGAACCTGGTCAAAATGAAAGGAAAATCAAATATAAATATGTAAATCTGTATAAAATATGTAGTTCTCAACATGTCGGTCAATGAGATTTTAAAAAATCTGTATAATTTTAATGCTTTTTTCTGATATTGGACTTTTAATGATGCACAGAATCTGCTTCCTTTGTAACAGTCATTTGCCTAAAACCTGACACTTTACATACTTTGTAATTTTTTGTTCATTTTTGCAAATTTTGTATTTATTTTTAAATTTTTGTTTATTACATACATAGTTTTATGTCTTTTTTGATCATTTTTATCCATTGTGTCGATTATTTATTCATTTTCTTGTTCACTTTGTGGATTATTTTGTACATGTTCTTCTAATCTTTTCAATTTTTCTAATTTTATATATTATTCCCCTAATTTATGATCTTTTTTCCTACTTTTTTACTGTTTTTGTGGATTATTTTTAAAAAAAAATTCTTTATTTCATTCATGTCTTGATCCTTTTTTGAATTAATTGTTTTTTGTCTGTTAATTTTTTAAATTCTCATTCATTGTCTGGATTATTTATTTATTTATAGTTCACTGTGAATTATTTTGCCCATTTCCTTGTTAATTTAGTTAATTTTTAGTAAGTTGTATATATTATGTGATTTTATATTTTATTGCTTGTTGTTTTAGTTATGTGACCTTTGGTTTTATTGTGTCCGTGAACTTTTAGTTGTGTTTTCTTGTTTTTATTTATTAGAGTTATTGCTTGTTTTTTTATGTATTGGATTTTATTTGTCCCCAATGGACAGCACGTTGTTCAGCTGTGGTTGTTTTTAAAGTGCTTTATGAATAAAGTTGATTGATTGATTAATTGATTATTTTTTTGAATTTATGTTCATTAACTCAATGATTCATTGTCTGTATTTGTGAATAATTTTACCAGTTTTTTTGTTAATTTTGCTCATTTTTTCCAACTTTTATACAGCGCTGCCCGTGTCGACGCAGTCAGACACAGGCAGTGCTGCCTGTGTCAACACGGTCGGGTCCGGGCAGCGCTGCCCATGTCAACACGGTTGAGTCCGGGCTGCTAACATAGGCGGCTAACGGCCTGGGCAGCGCCATGTCGACACGGTCCGGCTAACGGCTAATGGCTAACAACATAGCCGGTTCTGGAGTGGAGTTAGCTTACGATGGCAGAGGCTAGGACACACAGGACCACGCTGCATTAAGGAGTTGAGCTGATTCATAGATGCCGATGGTGAGGCAGTATTGTTTCACAGCCGGCTAGCGCTAGCTAGTTGCTAGCTTTACTAGCACTAGCGGCTAGCGCTCTGACTTCCGGGTCATGCTCATCGAGACCCGGAAGTGACGCATACGTGACCCGCTAGCTTTGCTAGCGGCTAGCGCTCTGACTTCCGAGTCATTCTCGTCGAGAACCGGAAGTGACGCAGACGTGACCCGAATGTCATTGTCTGGATAATTTGTCATTATGCGGTTAAATTTTTTTGTAGTTTTTTTCATTGGTATCCGAATTTGTCATTGTCAGAAGCGGCCGTTGTCCGAGGTTCCACTGTATTCTTACTGGAAAACTGGTCCCAGCTCACAAGTTTTTCGTTTCATGAGCTTGATCCGAGAATGGATTAATCTTGTAACCTGGGGTACAGCTGTATATAATTTTATACTTTTTGATTTTACCCACGTTTTTGTTTCTGTTTTGACTAGTTTTGTTCATTTTGTGGAATATTTTGACACTTTTTTTATTTTGTTCATGTATGCCCTCTTATTGATATTGATGTTTTTTGTCAAATTTTACCGTATTTTCCGGGTTATATGTCGCTCTTGAGTTTTAGTCGCAAAAGCCAAAAAATGCATAATGAAGAAGAAAAAAACACATATGTAACATGTAAGATGCACTGGAGTACAGGTTGCATTTTATTGGGGAAATTTATTGGACAAAATCCGACACCACGTTATAGTAATAATAGTATAGAGAACAACAGGCTGAATAGGTTTCTCGCATGTTACCGTAATACAGTGGTGCCTCGGATACCGACGATAATCCGTTCCGGCGTCACGGCCTGTATCCGAATCAGTTGTTATCCGAT
>JAQQAE010011945.1:0-13375 GCA_029823295.1 Pseudamia nigra | reverse complement strand
ACTCCACCGGTGACACTAGTTACCATAGCAACATGTCAATCAAACCCCAGCACGGCAGTGATATGTTGGATTATTTGTCGTAATATCTTAATAGCGGAGCAAAAAGTTAAAGATGGACCAGATCAATTATTAGAGGGAACAAATAAAATGTTTGACACATAATGAGTCATGACAAAATTTTTTTCGCTTAGTATTTTCAGACATAAATCCAATGCAACTCCACACTAGAGGACAGTCTGAACTCCACACTGCCCACTAGTGGATGTATTGTGTACATGCACACCAACGTAAAGTACACATTGGACAATAAATGCCAGCGACATTTGACAACGTTTGATCCACAACACACTTGCGTAGAGAATAAATGAGCCTTTTGAAGGATTAAGCCATAAACTGGTTGAGCCTATGAGTGAATGAATGACCCGGATTGAAAAAGACCACTTTAATATTTCCGTATGTGGGACAGAAATGAGCATTTCTACCTTTGTTGGTGAGTAGCGACAGAAAGGCGTCATGCGTCTGCGGTGAGTGTTGGTTGGAAAGAGCAGAGGAGGCCGTGTCGAGGTCTTTACTCCTCTGTCCGATCCCGTCGAGCCACGTGTGGTTGCTGGGAGCTGCCTGAGGGGGCGCTGTGTCCATGTCGCTGTTCAACAAGCTGTCGGCAGACTGCGACTTCAACAGCCGAGTGCTCAGCACTGAGAGAAAACATGACGAAAACAAAAAATAAATCCAATCCAAATAAATAACTGAACCCATTATGAAGCGGCATTATGACGCCTGCACCTGGCTCTTTTGTTCTAGCACAGCTTTTATTACCACCGACAAGGAGGTGATGTTTTTACCAGCATTTGTTTGTCTGTTAGCAACATTACTCAAAAAGTGATAACATTTTGATGAAATTTGCAGGACAGCTCAGAAATGATACAAGGAACAGCTGATTAGACTTTGGGGGTGATCCGGATCACATTGTGGGTCTAGGAGTTTTTCCAAGTATTCTTCACCATCGTGAGATACGGACGTAGATGAACTTCTCACGTTATAAATGATCGAGTAATAACATTAATGTGATTCCAAAAGCTAAGGATAGGCTTTCATGGAATCTAATAACGAAGATAAAACATATTTGGGACTACAGGAGTCCTCGGGTTACGCGGTACTCGACCTACGCTGTTTCGACTTTATGACGCCTGAGATGTTATCTCCAGTCGCAGCGTAGTGTAGACTGTCTGTGTTTGTGCTCCATAATTTTGTCGGTATCCTTGCCTTTTTTCACCATCCTTTTTCACATCATGGCCCCAAAAAAGAAAGCAGGATCTTCTAGCGATGCTGGTCCAGCCAAGAGGAAAGTCGTTACCATGGAAACGAAGCTGGATGTCATCAAAAGGTCGGAGAAAGGCGGAACAGAACAGGTCGCGTCTGCTCGGAGAACGCGCGGCAGTCGGCCAAGGTCGTGGCTCGTCTCCTCTCAAACACAATGTAGTCGAATTTATTCAAAATACAAGTCGCTCCCCTCGCCAGACTATGCAAACTTTTAATCAGGAAAATACGGCATTTGGATAGTTATTTGGAGATTTAAGGGGTATTTAGGGGGTATTAAAGGGTTAATTCCGACTTACGCAGAAATTCGGGTTGCATCGCCAGCCCAGGAACGGAAGCTGTCCGTAACCCGAGGACCTCCTGTATTGAGTGTTGGAGGGACTGAGCTGCTTGGCAGGGGGTCCGTGGTCTCCCAGTGGCCTCTAGTTCAAATCTAAAACCACAACGTGGCCACAGCGCAGCTCACACAGCAGGTATTTTGTGATATGAAAAGGACAGTTCAAACATTTCAACCAGTTACAGGAAGGAAAACTCGACTATCGCTGACAATAATCAGAAAAAGATGGATGAAGTTAAAAATGAGCTGAATTGTTGCGAGTGACATGCAATAGTGACGTTCAAACGTTAAACCAATTATCAAGTGCAAAGTAGAATGTTGTCACAACCAAAACGACCACAGAATTAATGCCGTGTGCACACGTGTACCAGCTGAATAAGGTACGAGTCTTATTCTGTCCATGTTGTACATGTGGAGCCATCACGTTAACCACAGGTTCAGACAGTAGCTCAAAATAAAACTGGCTTTTAATTTGAGGAACTTTAATGTCAGAAGTGCTTGATCCAGATAAAAGCAGATGTAGATGTTAGTTTTGGTCCAACCACAGGAGAGTCGGACGTGAATGTGGCTCATCAATGGGACCATTTACATGCAAACAAAAACTCCGATCATTACCTGATTTCAGGAGTTGTGAGATTATGAAGTGACCACGTAAACAGCATAATCTGATTTGCATCATCCGATAACGGCAGTTATCTGATTATGAGAAATCGATTTAACACGCGTGGATTTTTCTCCAGTATTCCGATTTATTTGCGCATGTTTTGCCAGTAATCTGATTAATTTTGTTCTTTTACATCTGCGCATACGTAGAAAAAAAAAATCGTAGAAATGGAGGTGACATTATCACAATGTGAGCGGAAGAAAAAGACAATAAAAGTGTGCAGCAGAGGAAAGTCAAAAGAAAAGAGCCACTTCTGGAGTGAAGAGACAAATTTCATGGTAAATAAAATGAAAACCCCTCAACGTCATATCCACGACAGAAAGAAATAACACGAAGCTCGAGTCTCACGTCACTACGTACGTTCACACTCTGAAAGAAACCTGATAACGGACTCAAACAGGTGAACCGGGGTTTCCTGGTGGTGGTGTGAACGGGCTCGGTCAGAGCTCCGGTGGGACTTCAACCCTCCGTCACTCACCTGTGCGACACCGTCCATTCTTCAGAGGTGAGCTGAGGTTTCCCACTGGGATCACCGGGAATGGCCACAGGAAGTCCTTATGGAGTCGCTTCAACGCTGAAACAAAGTCGTCCACGCGGGCCACGCGATTTCGTTCGCGGCACAGCCAACCAATGAGCTCGAAGCCGAGCTGAGCGGAAAAGCAGCCCAGTTCACGGAGGCGCACCTGCTCCAGCAGGTGGCGGGCGTGGCGCCACAGCATCATGTCGATGTACATATTCTCCGCACACTCCACATCCCGACTGGAAAGAAGGAAGAGACACGTTAGCTTTTCACACAGAGTCCTGAAATACAGCAAAAAAAATGTTCATATCGCAGTGAACAAAGATAAGAAACAAGACCCAGTAAGACAAAAATATAATAAAAAGACACAGATTTAAAAAATGTGAAACAACAACATATAAAAGATGCAAAATGAGAAAAAAAATGGCACTGAATATTTACTTTGATCTACTGTGAAAAGCAAGTGTCGATCAAAATATGTAACACAAAAGTCCTTGGTCAACAAGAAAAAAAAAATTTGTGTTTTGTGTAGAAAACTACGTCCTAATAATAATGATTATTTTATTTATAATATATTGATAAAGCATAAAAAACAGCGCTGACTGAAATAGCTCCAACAAATGAATTTCACTCCATTCAGTACCGAGGTCGTGGACCATTATTAGGTTTGTAATGTGACACAATTATCAAGTTACATGGATAGTTATCAAGTTTGTATCACGAATATATTTTTCAAAAGAACAATCATTACAAATAGAATTTTAAGAATACGGGCTAAAAGCAACACAGCGGCAGCCGAAACCCGGAAAGAAAACTGACAACACGTACGTGACGATAAGCCTTCGTACTCGCTCCGGCCTACGTTTTGTCTGAAGAATGAGGATCACACGATCCAGTCAAACCCCGGGCTACGAGTTTAATCCGTTCCGGGGTCAGGCTTGTGACCCGGGACCGGTTTTCCCATAAGAATACATGTAAAACTAATTAATCCGTTCCAAGACCCAAGAAAACTTCCACACAATTCTTTTTTTTTTTCCTTTTCTGATTTTTATTCACCGGTTTTGGCCTGTTTTGTCATAGATTCATCATCATCAGCATCATCACTTTCAGCAAACAATGATCTTTTGCTAAAATAGTGAATCCAAAGAGGTTTTGCCTCTGCCTACTGCTTAAAATGTTATGAAAATGGGCGACGCAAATGTCATTCACTTGGTCCAATAAACGACCAGTGGCACTTTCTCGAAGTATTTTTTCTCCATGGAACATTTCATAGTGACACAACATCTCCTCCTCTGCTGTTGTCATAACCTCCTCCTCATCCTCCTCCTCTCTGCTGATCTCCTGTTTCACCTGCATCTAGAATATATGATGGGTTTTCTTCTCACCACTACATCCTACTTAGGCCCCGTGATGAAAAAACACAAAACCAAGCACTATTTCAGGTAGAAAAAAGGCACAAATATGAAGCACGACAGTGCGAGTTTCACGTTTTACGTTTCCAGTCGGTCGCTGAGTAGCGCGCTCTCCTCTCGCTCTCGGGAACTATTTTACTCACAACCCGAGTTTTTGCCTGTAAGCCGGTACAAAAATTTGCCCGATGTCTTCCACGTAACCCTAAAAATTCCTATGCCAATGTGCTCGTAACCCGGGGTAACACTGTACAGTATATTGATGTTGTGTCCAGAAGCCATTGAATTTTTGTTTAACTCAATTTTTAACATTGTGCACATAATTTAGTAAGATGGATTACCCACAATTCAACCAGCCTGTTTGGCTGGTTGAACTTGAGGTTTTTTCTGCTAAAGTCCACCCAGTCGCGTGTCGTTACACCAGTTAAAGTCACCTGCTGTTGTGATGTTCATGCCTACAGCGTGCACAGGTATGTGTTCCTACCCTTTAGCAGAAGATCCAGTGGGCATACTGAAAGTCTTCTGCAGGTTGAACTTGCCCGCAGTGATGGAGTCTGCTGACTGAGACAAACTAATGCTCCGATTTCTGAAGAACTCAAAGCCCCCTGTTGAGCTGGGTTCCTGAAGGCCAGAGAAACATGTTCAGAAACATTCCATTTTTTTCTTTTAAATTCCACTATCAAGGCCAAAGGAGAGTGGTAGCGTTAAGTTTTTCTGTGGTGTGGTCTTCACCTGAGTGGTCGGTGTTGGGGGTGGAGTCTCCATCTCCCCGGAGCCGATGGCTTTGAGGAAACGGATCATGTGCCTGCAGAGGTCCCACTTGCCCTGTTCGAGTGCGGTGTTAAAGAGTAAAGTGGCGTGCTGTCTGCTGACTGCTGGCACCTCCATGTTCTTCACATTAAAAGAGGGACAGAATGAAGCAAAAGACAAACGGGGAGGGGGGGTCAATCGAATGAGTAAGAGCTGCATGATTCACCAAACCACCAGTGCAAAGTCAAAACGATGTGCACACCTGCAGTATGATTAAATAGGAAGCAGCTGTGTCCAGATCTTGAGCCATGAGACACTCCTCAAACAGGTCCTTTGGGTTCCCCACAGCTGCAAACAGGTAGTTCCACAGGGCGTACTCCGTCTTCCTGGCGCAGTGGACGATCGTTTGGAGGAACAGTGGGAACTCTGTGATGAACTTGGCCACAGTGGGTAGCAGAGGGTCAGGAATAGGCTCCCGTGACGTGGCCTCTTCTTCCAGCACCACGTGAACCATCAGCTCCATGACGTGGGGGAAGTAAGGGAGGGAGGCACATGACTGAGCCAGCATCAGAGCCTGTGGAAGAGGAAACAGCAACACTCGCAAATATTAAGTGAGAATTCATCGGACAGGATTAATATCACTGTCGGAGGAAGTCAGGTGCTTGAGTGCCTGTTAGCGGTTCGGCATCCACAATGTTTGGACACATTTCTTCTTGTGTCAAATTTGTGAATAGTGTTCACATTTCTTTAAAATTTCAACTGAGCCATCTTTGGACCACTGTCTTCCAGAAAGCTCAATAAAACCTGGAGCAGTTTAGTATGAATCTACAAAATCAGTATTGACAGATGCAGAGTTAAGGGAAGGACCTGTTTCATTTTTAAAAAGTGTTATTAAAACTAGCAAGGAAATCAAATTTTATTGAACTGAATTAAAGACACTTTTAAACACAGAAAAACAAAATAAAAACTCCAATTAATGTAATACAAGCCAAACTCAGTGGCAGGTGAAATCCGTCTCGTTTTTTTAAAGTAGAGGTTTTATAAATAATATTTGAGGCTGCATTCTTTTATCATACTGTTTCAAACTTTTTCAGATTCTGCAAGTCAGCATTTTCTACATTGTACTTGAAAAACTGAAACTAACAACAAAATTAAAGATTAAAAAAAACATTAAAACTAGTCAATTTCACAAAATAGCACTAATAGCATTGTTATGAACGTGTTTCTGTAGGCGTGGTTTTCAGCTCAGGGACTCGCTGATTGACATATATTCGGAGGATGTGGGCGTGGTTTGTAAACGCTCTGTCATCAGCGAATATGAGATACCTTTGTGAAAACGAGTAGATTTAAGCAGCTGTGCGAACACGTGGGGAAAAACACAGACGGAAGAGAGTTTGATGCCGAAGACTGGCTCCAGTCTTTCAAGCAGAGCTGAAAGACTGGAACCCTAGCGGCTTACGAACTAGTGATCGAACTTTTAAGTTGAACGCTGACACGTGTATATATTCACCTAAAAAAAAAAAAAAAAACTCTGAACTCCAACAACCAGCGACCCTACCGCGGGGTGGCCGAGTCATCGGAAGGAAAGACAGACCGCCGGGGAGACCGACACCGCGGGTGTGCGGGCCAGATCCAGAACCAGACGTGTGGTGGTGAGATTTTCCAAACACATACCTTCATGCTCCGACAGGACGGGGTTAAAACACCTCACCCAGGGCTACTATAGCACATAACTCAAGTTCTGTGCAAACACGCAGGGTCCGGTGAGGATTAGTCACGTGGGGGGCTGTCTTGACAGCTTCGAGAAGGAGCCAGCAGCTAAGCTAGCCGGCCCTCATCGGTAACAAGCGTGTATAGCATTGCAAAGTTACTCTGATGTCCAAAACTAAAAACTAACAAAATGAAGAAATTACATTTCACGACAACTACGGTGTAAAAACTCATCCCATACCTGTTCACCCAGGTTGCGCACCAGCAACTGCCTCAGGATGTGGTGGAGGTAGATCTGGGACGTCCTCTCCACGGTGCAGTAGGGAAACAGTGCCTCCAGTGGCTCAGAGGAAGAGCCTTGAAGCCCGTCGTACAGTACCGTCTCATTCGTAGCCCCCAGCACGAGGGCATCCTCGAACAGCACGGCGAGGGGGTAGATGTTGATGTGGAAAGGCAGCATAATACGTCTGGACAGAAAGGAGTGGGGCTTGCGGTGATCTCGGGGAAACAGTGGCAGCCACACTTTCATGCCCGCCTCGCCACAGGACAACCACAAGGCCTCCAGCAGGTGGCGCTTCTTCCTATTGGAGCGACAGGTGGTCCACACGTTCTCCACACACTGAGCCAGGACCACCGGGGGACAAAACGGTAGCTACGACAGAAAAGAGTTTTAATTTTTTTTTTTTTTTAATTAATTTCAGGCAAATGGCAACAAGGGAGGCAAAGCAATCACATGGTTCGTGTCATACTATACAATACTAACGTGCAAAAACAAAAAAAGGAGAAAGCTGCCATTTTGCCTGAAACTGAGTGGGAAGAAGAAAACGTATTCAATCCCACCCCCGTGTCTCATCAGTATGATTTCTCATTCTCCAAAATATTTAACAGCAAACTATGGACTCAAAACTTATTTAACAACTATCTTATAACAAAAATTATAATATATCAGTAGCTGAAAACTAAATGTTAAATGTCATGGTGGTGCTACCATAGGTAAAGGAAAAGTGTTACAGTGTCATGACATTTTATACTAACAATGATAATAGACAATATATGTACCAACATTGATGATAGACAATGTACCAACAATGACAATTGACAAAATCCCAACAATGACAATCGACAATATACCAACAATGGTATGGAATCGATAAGCAGCCGTTAATTCTAGTAAACAGAGTCCAGATGTAAAATTAAGACCCTCTCTCTATATACTGTGACCAGACCAGATGTTTATATAATTGTATAAATCTGTGAATATTTTGCCATTGCTTGTGTTGTGTATCCAAGCGGTTCCAAAGTTTCACCCCACATACAGACACACAAAAACAAAAACTGAGTGGTTTGAACTCAAGGCAAAGTAAAATCTTAATCAAAAATTAACATCTCGGCAGGTTTGAACGACTTAATTTTAAGGCTTTTTCAGACTAAAGTGAATGTAGTTTATGATACAAACTTTTTATACATAATGCTGAAGTGGTCAGTGGTTCACAGCATCCACTTATCCTGTTGTACTGAGGTGCATGGACTCCTGATCTGAATATAGATCAATGTGCAATGCGTGATTTGAATACATTCCTCCAAATTCTTCATTTTTCAAGAGGCTTCAGCCAAACACCTTAAATATTGTATGATCTTCATGAGGCCTGAAATCCAGATTTTTTTATTTTTACGTGGTGAAATGTACTAAACTTCTCATATGAGGTTTGTAAAACGGATTTTCACATTTGGCTTCGACACGTGATGGTGAAGGAGGAAATGGACCGGTGTTAAGGAGTAGACGGGCAGAAAACAGGGCCTCTGCAGCCACACACTGACAGAAGGTCAGAAGCCATCGATAGGGCCTGCATATTTCATTTTGTTAATGTCACCCCCCCCAAAAATAAATCAATAAATAACCAGAAACACATCATTGCAACTTCTCCTCACAAAGGAGCAACGAGGATGCACAGTGATTCTAAAACATGAGCTCGGACACAGCAGCGGACAGTGCCGTGCTGACCGGCCACGTCCGACCATATGAGACGACAGCGTGGACTCACCAGCTTCTTGCTGTTGGCAGGCGTGTCCTTCTCTCGTACCTGTGGGCCTGAACGGTCCCTCTGGAGCATGATCAGCTGGCCAGCCAGGTTCAACATGATGCTCTCTGCCGAGCAGGCCTGACAACACACACCAACGTTCACTCACAATGAGAGTTAATGAGAGTTTACGGTTTGTGAGATGGTGCGTCAGTGTTACCTGCTGCGGGGCTTTCAATGTAATTCCGGTCTCTGTCCGCACCGATGTAAGTGTCACCGAGACCACGAGGGCTGGATGAGGGATGTAGCGGGACATTGACACCTCCTGAAGCAACTCCACGTTGGCCCACGGGTTTGGACTGGAACATAAATCAAAAACATTTGACGCCCAAGGAAAATTTTCTCTGAACCCCAGCACCAGCCAGTTTATCAAGTTACATCCCCCTAAACGGCTGTAAATCTTACACACTGACCCCTTAAAACAACACAGACCAGACTTGGCCAGAAAAAAAAGATTGAGGCCAGATTATGTCATGTGATTGTTTTAGCTCTACAGTTTATACTAAAAGCCTCTTTTCCCGAGGGAAAATGTGGCCGAATCACAGTATTAACATTTTACCTCTACTATGACGACTGGTGCCAGGGTTTTCGCTGGCATTAAGTACACGTCAGAGAAAAGACACGGTTAAACGGAGCCACAATTTACTCATGTTCAAACACTTTTAACCCTAGAACACCAACGTTAAAATCAGTAACACCATCACTAACGTCGGGTGAAAATCACCCGAATGCAGGCCCCTTGAAAAAACCATAGATGGGAGGAGCTTGACGCTACCCAACAACCCATGGGCAACTCAGACAGCAGCAACACAATGAAAATCACATTGAAAATCACATTTTTGCACCGACTGCGAGGGTCACCTCTTTCAAATTCCGTTGTGCTTTCCTGGTGCAATGACAATAAAAGGAATTCTGATTCTGACATGACAAGAATTTTGTGGGTGAAAATCACCCGACGTTACTGTTCTAGGGTTAAAGGCTCAAAGAATGATAATAAAAACACGGGCCCACCCTTCGTTCCTCCTCTCCAAACTGTAGAGACAGATGGAGCAGTCGGCTCTGAACAGGATGACCATGTCTCTGAAGACGTTCAGCAGCAGAGTGTCCGAGTGCAGCTTTGTGACCGAGGCGAAGGCGTTGTCCAGGTTCGACGTCCGCAGGTACAGCCTCAGCTAAGCGTCAGGCGCGAGAACACAGAGAAGAGCCACATCGGAGCCAACGTGAACCGAACTGTCCGAGGACGTTTCTCATTGGTCTGATCATGGGACACGTGACGCGCTCGTCTCACCTGCTCTTGCTGGTCAATGAAATTGTAACAAGCCACCACCACGAAGTCGTTCCACCAGGCCAGACCTCCCGTCACCGTCATGTTCTGCTCCTGTACAACCGTGTGGGAGCACATCATCTTATTTTTATTTGTGTTTTGATTCTTTTAAATTGCATCGTAGTATTAAATGTCACGCGGCGTCGCCTACCTGAGTTATATTTCCAAACAGTTTCCATTTCCTTGTGAATAAGGAGTAGTGTGCAAAGCCCCGCCTTCCTGCTACAGCCATGCACTGGCCTGCTGTGTCTATGGCTGCAAACTGTATGCACGCGCACACACACACACACACACACATTAAAACAGAAGATCACACACACAGCAGGACAGCAAAGGATGCAATAAACCGTCTGTGTTTTTCCTTGTTCAAAGTGAGGCACCAGTACCTTGAACAAGTATTTTGTGCCATTAACTACCTCAAGCTGATTACAAGGCATTGAAATAATTACATAATTGAAGGAAATGACAATTATCATACGCCACAATATCGTAACCATATTTACTGGATAACTGTAATCAAAGTAACAATTTCGAAATCAAGAAGATGTAAAGCTGGTGTGAGCAGTGACAGCAGGAGGTCTTAAAGGAAAAACAAGAGACGGGTGTGACGAACCCGACGGCGACGAACAAAAGGTCAGAGCCTGCCTTCGACACCAGAAAAATGTCAATTCTGTTTCATACAACATGCAGCTTTGCACATAAAGCTTTGTAAATTATACTTAATCAACTTTGACAAAGTAATGAAAAGCCACGAGTTGTCACAAATTCGACCTGTTACAGCCAGGAAAAAAAAAAAAAAAATTCTCCAAAATGATTAAAATCCCAAGAATAAAAAAGATGAAAAGGTCACACTGAAGGACTTCTACAGAAAAATCACACGCGGATTTTACAGCTTGTACGATCAAAGATGCTGCAGGCTTTAAAAGCAATAAATCCACTTATTTACCGTGGCATCGAAAACCAACTTAGCACTTGTGCTGCGTCGGTGAATTGCGCTCGTGTACGTTGGCTTGAGGTGACGACGTAATCCCTTTACTTTGTGAAGAGCTGAGCTTTCGTTATCAGCGTTCAATTGAGTGCGAGCACATATGGCTTAAGAGTATGTGACACAAATATGGTTTGTTTTGGCCTTTGTGTCCGACACGTCACAAGTGTAGAGAGAATTTCAATTTCAACCAGACCATGACTTTATGTGTTGAAAAATGTGCCTGTCATTTAAAATAAAGAAAACACATAAAAAGGAAGTTCAACAGCTTATCCTGCTACTTACCCGTATGGGCCAGTTGCTTTCTAGGTATGTGCTGTGAATCTAAAGGCAAACAAAGAACAAAATAAAATGGTGTGGAAAAAAAATAAATGTACAATATTCTGGGTAGATTTGGACAAGTAAATATAGAAATAAACACTTATAACAGTGGTACCCCGTCATACGAGCGCATCATCATGCAACTTTTTCATGACACGAGTGAGACATTGGGCAAAATTTTGCACCGGCTCACGAGCAAAACCTCAGGTTGCGAGTAAACTAGGTCCCGAGAGCTTCCCGCGACCGGCTGCTCATGACCAGGTGGATTGTGCTTTTTTTTTCACCTAAAATAGTGCTTCGTTTCGTATTTTTTCCAACATGGGGCTAAAACATGAGTGAGCGACTTGGCAAAGGAACAGCGTACCGTCCACCGTGGGGCTCGTTCCGATCAGATGGCTGCTGAAGAGTTTCTTAAGCTTCAGATAATTAACATAACTTCCTTTTCAAATAATAATAATGAATAAATGTGTTTACAAACTGCATATGGGAGTTTTCGTGGGTCTTGGAACGGATCAATTGGTTTTACATGGATGACTATGGGAAAACCGGTCCTGGCTCACGAGTTTTTCAGGTCACGCGGGTGCGACGCCGTACCGGATTAAACTTGTATGATGAGGTACGACTGTGTTCTCTTTGCATGGAAGCACACACCAGTGGACATGTTTGAAAATGAGAACCGGTAAACCCGCCCTCACCGGGGCGACGGCGCTACGTCCTTACCTGGACCACGTGCCAGTGCTTGTGCCCCAGTAAAGTGCTGAGTCCCTGAGAGAGAGAAGAATCGGGGTTGGGGGGATGGCGCAGTGGGCTGCCCTCGCGTGGGTGTAAGTGTGTGTGCGGGTGCGTGTCGGAGGCGCTGTGGACCTGCGTGGGGTCACCGCAGGTCAGGTAGAGGCGGTCTTCACCATGGAGCAGAACTTGTTCCTGGTTACTCTGAACAGGTAAGTGGAAGAGAACAAAAATAAGGCGGGTTTTGAGCGAGCGCGTACGTGCACCAACTACACCGATGCTGACATTTCCACCGGTCCGCTCACCGTGCAGGGGTTAACTGTGAGTGCGCTCTTGATAAAGTGGAACTGCAGTATGCCAGCCTGCAGGGAGGGGGGAGGAGGAGGGGTTTTCATCTCCACCTCCTGATCCTGCTGCTCCTCCTGCTTCCTCCTCTCTGATTTATGAGGGAGCACCCACAGGTGGTAGCCTTCTGCTCCCCAGCTCTGAAAACAGGGCAGGAAGGTTCAATCCAATCAGTAGGTAAATCGCTTGTCAATTATATTTATACACTATTCAATAATGTGTAGCGGTGGTACGGCAGATGGCCGTGGCTCAGAGGATGTTTCAGACACTTGCACATCAAGTCCTTATTTTAATCTTACCTATATCATGCTCCCAGCGCTAAGCCTTTATGCAGATAGATCTATGTGATACTGTATGGAAAGAAGCTCTGCTAACTGCAGGGGCTGTTCATCATCCACATGAATATTACTACTACCTGACCTGTCCGACACAAAATCCGTCCTTTTCCAGAAACTTTAATGAGTAACCAAAGCTTTGGAGACAGAATGTAAATATGACGGACATACGAGGTCCTATTTTTTAATGTGCAACACTATCATACAAAAAATACAAACGCCTAAAGTTTGGTCCACACTCAAAACAAACAGTGACAGTGATGCACCTTAAGGCTGGATGCCACCTGCTGTTAAAGCAGATCATAGAAGATTAACTCCATCAACTATGATCTGCTCCTTCTGTAAAGTACTGTACACAGTGCATATAAAAAGTCTACACGCCCCTGTTCAAATGCCAGGTTTGTGTGACGTAAAAAATTGACACCAAGACAAATAATTTCACAACATTTTCCGCCTTAAATGTGACCTATAACCTGTACAACACAATTGAAAAACAAACTGAAATCTTTCAGGGAGGTGAATTAAAAATAAACAACTGAGATAATGAGGTT
>JAQQAE010011944.1:0-13376 GCA_029823295.1 Pseudamia nigra | reverse complement strand
CCTCTCTTATCTTTTTAAATGGGTGAACTTGCACATTTTTACATTTCCCAATACTTATTGTCCCCACTGTAGATGAGGCTGACAGCTATTCTAACCTACAGTATGAGCTCCTCATAGTGGAAAATATCCAGTGGATTCTTCTGTCACTGAAATTGACTTGATTGACTTTAATCCACCTGTATTTTGACAGATGTAGATCCAGTGCAGTGCATCACTGACCCTGCAGATATAACACACAACAAACTCTCCCACATTCATTTATAAGCTATTTGTTGTAAAGTCTATAAATATGAGGTCACTGTCTTAATGATTCAATGTGTGTTTTTAACTGCAGTATCAGCCTAAACTTTGCAATTTCTAAAGGTTCCCTTTCAAACCAGTCTATGTGCTGATGTGCAGAGAAACACTGGACTCTGACATAAGATGAACAAATAGTGCTCAGGTTCAGCATTTTGTGTGCATTTTTAGCATCTGCATATCATTAGTGCTAACTCTTTAGTGAATAGATTGCACAAAAGGAGCAGACTGCCTACACTAAAGCAATGCAATTTCCGACACAGTTAACGGGTGCAGTGCAATCTTTGTGGATCTGGACCTTTGTGTTTTGGGTGGTTCATAAAACTTTAACATTTCCACAAATAACTGGCCTATTTTCATTTTGTTGAATCAGTATGAAAAAGTTAAATATCTCAGTATTAATATTACTAGGGATTTAAGCATTGAATCTTAAAACATAGGATCATATAATTTTAATTAACCAATTTTAATGAGTATATTTTTTTCCTAAACCTTGTGTTTTTCCTCATCCATTATAATTCCAGCTTTTATGTATTTGTAGAAATTAATTTGTATTTATTCTAATTTTCTTAATTTTACCACTTTTATTAATTTCATATATCAATTTTTACGCACATGAGAAAATTAACATGAAACATAGCACTAATATCTGCTAAACACTGTACCTAAGTCTGTGTCTCTGACACTACTTACTTGATGGTTTCTTGACTTGCTTAGTAAAACGCTATGATTTTTCTTTTATCTTTTTCTTTCATTCTGCCTCATTTTCTTGTTCTCTCTCACAAGTACCATTAGGAGGTGGTCGGAGGAGACCTTGGCGGAACTACAGGGCTCTTTAGAGGTGAAGGACTTGCAGGTATTTTGTGAGCCACACAGTGAGGACATCAATGGACTTACTGAGTACAGTGGTCCTTTGTTTATCACGGGGTTTATGTTCTCAAAATAACCCACGATAGGCGAAATCACGAAGTAGATTCCTATGGAAAAACTCGCTAATGCATGATTTGCCCAATGAATGTGACGCCAGAACGGATTAAATTCGTGAGCCGGGGCACCACTGTATTTGTTTTAAGGCTGTAAAACCCTTCTCCACACACTTTATACACTATTCTCAGACAGGCATTAACATTTTCTCACATTTCTCGCTTATTTAAATACTCTCAAAATTCAAACCTTTGTAGATTTTAAATAAGAGTACAGTATTATAGAACTAAAGATCAAAACCTGTTTTCAGGCCCATACATTTGTTTGAGAAACAAAAAAAAAAAAACTGCTTTCCTACAAAAAACACGATGGCCTCCAGAAACAACAAATTTAAGTTCAACAATCAACCTACGAATCTGGACACACAAGAAACCACCAATACTGACCCATGCATCACAGCCCCCCCACCATGGCCCCCTGCCCCAGCACCACTCTGCCACAGCGTCCCCCTCCAATGAAGGCCCTCATCGACACCGTGGGCCTCTGTCGGAGAGAAAACCCGCAAAACACACAGCACTTCAGAGTTACACCGCCAGCGATCGAACACCTGTGCAAGTCCGGTGAGCTGAACGCATTCTGCACTGCACAGCACAGGAGACACAACACGGAGGAGATCGACTGACAATGGCCTTAACCAATCAGGACACAGAACACAATGTGCGTTCATACACTGTATAAAAAATACATGAAAATTGCACTAAAAAACAATCTGCAAAACAGCGAGGCCGCGAAAGGTGAACCATGATATAGCGAGGGACCACTGTATATCACAGATTACATAACCTTCTGCATTGTCTCAGCCCAGACTGTTAAATGTTACCCAAAAAACAAGCTGTGGGTGACAAGACATCAAAGCCCTCCTTCATGGTGGGCAACAGAGAGGAGGTGCGAACAACTCAGGGATAACTGCAGGTCAAGATCAGAGAGGCAAAGCAAAAAGTATCAAAGAAAGATGGAGTGGAAACTCCAAAAAAATAACATGAGAGAGGTGTGGAGTGGCATGAGGACAATCCCTGGTTTCAGGTCATCCAACAGCAGAGAAGCTGAGGTCGGTGAGGACAGAGCTAATGAACTGAATTTGTCCTTCAACAGCTTTGACTCAATGGCAACTGCTCACCACTTTACTGACTTGTCTGCAGTCAGCCTGCAACC
Organism: Pseudamia nigra; assembly: GCA_029823295.1. Classification (NCBI taxonomy): domain Eukaryota; kingdom Metazoa; phylum Chordata; class Actinopteri; order Kurtiformes; family Apogonidae; genus Pseudamia; species Pseudamia nigra. The sequence goes on along the minus strand of JAQQAE010011944.1, from coordinate 10,943 downwards.
CCTAGCCATGCCATTCACTCTCCCTCCCCCTCCTTGTTGCACCACAGCCTCCTGTGAAAGACATGACACCCCTCCCCCACGTGTCACCTTCACTTCTGACCAGATTTGGAGACAACTGGGAAGATCCACTCAGGCAAGTCGACAAGGTGAGCCCCCTTGTCCTCAAAGCCTGTGCCATCCAGCTTTGTGGAGTCTTTCATTACTTTTTCATGAGGAGCCTGAGTCTGCAGAGGGTCCCAGCACTGTGGAAGACATCATGTCTCATTCCTGTACCTAAACAGCCCCCAGGATTACAGACCTGTGGCACTGACATCTCACGTCATGAAGACCCTAGAAAGACTCCTCTTAGACCAGCTCCAGCCCATGGTCAGACCACATCTGGCCCTCCTCCGGAGAAGCTGACAGCAATGCAGGTAGATGCCCCTCTTGTATCCTCGATTGTGCGACAAGAATATAGAGTAAACTCTTCCTTCTTCCAGAGATGATTTCTGACCAATGAGAGAAGATTTTGCTCGCACATGGCATGTGTTTATAAATTTGTACCAATACAGATTAATACCCTGTGAACAGAAACCACCCAAAAGGACAAATGTAACAAATGTATCATTTTATCCCCTGAATCAGAGCAAAGCAAATGAGCCACAAGTGTGAACACACCTCTACTGGTGCCCCGACATTCAGTGAGGGTGGTTTGGCGTTGTGTACTTCAGTGAAACAAAAACTCCCTCCTGCAAAACGTGCAAGCTACTTTATGCCGGGCTATAGTTCTGTCTATTTGCCTTTTCAAACTTCCCATCCAGAGGAACAATATGCTGTTTGGAGTTTTCCATCCTGATGGAGTTGGTTCTGCCGTTAGATAGTTGCATTGTGGAATTTTGAGTTGTTTACCAGTAATCAGCAGTTAATCTGTCAGTGGGTGTAATTGTGAGATTTTGAGTTACTGTGCATTGCACATGCATTAATTAAAAATTTTAATCAAAGTAATCATGCAAATGAATTAATCTGGGTTAATGCATTAATTTTGACAGCCCTAATTTAAATTTCTATTTAAATTGTTTCACTATTAAACAATTCCAGTGCTTATCTTGTAATATAATATTTTGGTACTTTCTTCCCTTTAACTCGTATTCTGGCATTGGAGCAACTGTGATCAAACAATTTCCTCTGGGATTAATAAAGTACGTATTTCTCACTCTGATAACAAAAGAATTATGATATCATTGGCCTATCCCATCATGGACAATGATGAAGCTGACATCGTCTTTGCGCGGCACTTTTCACAAAAGGTGATGTTGGAGTTGGTTGCTATGGGAATCTCACTCTTGACGAGTGACTTCCAGGTGTTTCAGTCTGAGACATCTACTTCCCAGGTGTGTGTTGGTATGTCAAACACAACAAGGTCCTGTTTAAGTATGTACTTGAAGTGCAACTTTGGTCTACCCTATGGCTGAGGAGCTTCTATTAACTATGATAAATCATGTCAAAATATAACAAACAGTAAACATCTATAAACAGGTTGGTGGTGCGCCTTAGACATCATATGGAATGATTTTCTGCAATAAAACAATACCGCATTAATAAACCATTTCACACCAGTATTTATTCCTTATTGAAAGTCTATTGACTGTAATTTAAATTAAGCATTTATTTTACTCACATCTAGTATGAGTTGTGACTTTACCTGGGTCAGATTGGTTTGATGACTAGTCAGTTAGTGCAAATGGACCAATCAAGTGTCACATCGTAGGAACTACAGTTATGTCAACAGACTGGTTCTCTGGTCCCACTTCATTTGTGCAACGCACTGCACCATGAGGGCAGCAATAACTCATAACAAGGGAAGAAGTGTGGGTGATGATGGGCTCAGTTGGTGCCCTCCTCAGGATTGCGCTTAAACGTAGTGGCAGCGCTGGTCTTTGATCATTGGGGGTGTGGCCAGGTCAGGTTTGGTATCTTGGTTTGTTATGCAATAAACAAATCAGAGTTCTGTGTGCCATTCCCTTTAATACTCAGCATGAGAGAGAGTATTAAATTTAATAATGTCTCTGTCATTATTTAACACACCCAGGTTTGATGCACTCTTGTCCCCATCAGTTCATCAACCCATTACCTTGTTGTTTGACTATGAATTAAGAATAAGGATGCAGCAACAAAGAACTGAGTGATTCAGAAAATGCATGACTTTTTGCATGAAATTTGGATGTTGAATGTTTTGTCCTTACAGTATATGCAAAGGATCCTTTGTGTTTGTCCTGGCACTTCTAACTACATGCATAATCACACTACGGCCAAGCTGCAGTGAAACAAAATGCCTGCATCTCCTGCTGGGTAGTGCTTATACTGACAACTTGGGCTGTACATCTGTATATAGAAGATCAGGTCACAATACCACATATACAACTTTACTGACATTTTATGTAATGCTCATATTTGAGTTGTTTGTGGACACAAAAACTTCTGGATTTCTGTATTATGTAAAGTGGGTATTTTCTGTTTAATCATGCTGCCTGGATGTGGAGGCAGCTGGAGAATAGGTCAATATATCAGATATGTCACGTCCACATGCATGTATCCATGTCTGAGCCATTCTGTCAAATCATGGCTCACGTTACCCAAACGCAGCAGCCAGGAAGCATGCAGGTTGCACTCACATTACTCAAACCATCTGTGCTTTAAGTGTAAAACACATGAGCATGGTAAGTTATTGGTCAAATGACCATCCTGAAACAGTCTTTTTTTTATGCCTTTATGTACATATTATTGATATTATTATTTTTTTGAATATGTAGAAATGCACACAAACCATGTTGTGTTAAGGCGGTGCTTTTCAAGTAGTGGGTGCGCCCCCCCCCCATACATCTTCTGAAATAGCCGAAAACAGCAAAAAACTTACATATGTACTTTAGATATGCAATCTTATACTAATCTTATATTGCATAAAATAGAGTTTTCATTTTTTCATATTTCTGCACTGGAACAAAGATTGATTGTATATTTATTTGTGTCAATATATTGTGTGTTGGCACTATCTGTCATTGTTTCTTTAGAGTGATTTATTTTTCTCTGCCTGGAAACCAGAGTTTTCCCAAGGATCCATTACAGCACTGCCTGGCTGGAGCCCAGTTTGTTTTAATTTCAAAGTTTGGATGAATTCTTCTCTTAGCCCCCCCAGGATGAGGTCAATGTACAATATAATCAATGAAAAAACAAGAATTCTGAGTGAGTCAGTGACCTTTGTACACACAGTGTAATCCAAATTCACTGGAGAATTCCCACATGACGCATGTGTGTATGTTTGTCCAGAAGGGGTCGAATCTCAGGGTCTGGAGTGGACCAGGATTTAGTACATATGCCATGTGATCTGTACATTAATCCTGAATATTCTAAACTGGCTCAGCTTCCCTGATGTACCACAATGGGGTGGGACATGAGGTGAAAAATGATAAACAAGTTGTTAACATACACCCAGTCTTGAATTGAATCTTAACCCCCAGTCCTTAAGGTACCTCAACCTTTTTTTTGTATTTTGAGAAAATTCTGTGAATAAAAAAAAAAAAAAAACTGTGAAAATATTAACTTGTTCTATACTGTCAGTGATTTTTGTGATGATTTGTCTCATGATCAAGCTAAAATGCATCAGTTCCACTCTTATGAAACAGTAGAATTCTAAATTTAAAAAAAAACTCAAATTTTAAGACATCACAAGCTACAACCAATCATAGTCATAGAAAAAATATGAATAAAAAGTGAATTCACTGGAAATTATATTGAGTTCAGGGAGTTTTGGTATAAAAAGTGGGTGGCTGTAAAAATTCGCAGGGTTACCTGATAGGGATGAATTGAATCCAATCTAATCTACCATATTTTCATGATTAAAAGTCGTGTTTTTTTGCATAGTCTGGCAAGGGGAGCGACAAATACATCGGAGCGACTTATATTTTGAATAAATTCGACTACAGGGTGCTTGTCACACTGACAGCCACTAGAGGACACCAGCCGCAGCGCAGCTCAGGGGCGCACCCGCGGTCACATGTCTGATCCCTGAATAGATGCGACCTGTTCTACAGAGCGACTAATACATGTTTTTTCTTCAATATGCATTTTTTGGCTCGTGCGACTAACATACCGTAGCGACTTTTCACCTGGAAAATACAGTAATATAATCTAATCTAAGAGTTCTCAGACTACATATACATTTTCTTTTATTTCAAGTAAAATTAATAAGATAAGATGAACCTTTTATTATTGGGACACAGTGGTGCACTGGGTAGCACTCGTGCCTCACAGCAGGAAGGTCTTACATCGGCTGGAAGGGCCTTTCTGTGTGGAGTTTGCATGTTCTTGTGTCGACATGGGTTCTCTCTGGGTACTCCAGCTTTCTCCCACAACCAAAAACATGCACTATAAAGAGGTTAGGTTAATTGGTCACTTTAAATTGTCCATAGGTATGAATGTGAGTGTGACTGGTTGTTTGTCTCTATGTGTCAGCCCTGCGATGAACTGGAAACTCATCCAGGGTGTACCCCACCTTCCTCCTAAATCAGCTGGGATAGACTCCAGCACCCTCCCCAACCCTTGTGAGGATTAAGGGGCAGAAAATGGATGGATGGGCATTAGAGCTGCAATAGAAGGCTTTTTATTTGTGTTTCAGCAGCAGAAATACTATGTGTGTGAACTCTGAGAAGGCAGAGACATCTAATTTCACCCCTTAGAAACTCCATCATTTGGAATGTCAAAGTACACACTCTAAAATCGCATCCTGGTGTGTTGTGTCACGGCTTGAATTTCATCATCACCAAACAGCCCAGCATGGGCTTCAAAATGTGCCTTCACTGCCTCCTGTTACAGATGCCACTTACCACCATTTGGCTTCCAAAACAGCTTCTTTTCAACTGTTTGTATTTGGCTCCGTTAGTCTAGGCTACACTTTGAAGCACTTAGGGAGTAGATGAATATGTTTTTCCACCCACATCATTTGGCATATCTGGCATGAAGGAAAATGTGATAAGTATGCAGGATGTGAATAATTTAATAGACCCCTCTTTGAGAGCTTTAGCATGGAGCTGTTTGGTTTTGTTTTGATCTGATTTTTTTTATATTATCTCTCAACTTATTCGTCACTCTGAAGTTTCAGGTTTGCTTTTCCCCACACTAGCTAACCATTAGTATACTGCTTTTATAATTTTTGTTCTTTTTATCAATCAATTTGGTCATGTTGTTTCTTCTTTTGTTAATTTCCGTTGATTTGTGAATCATTTACGTCAGTAATTTTGTTAATTATTATATTAATTTGTATTCATTTTCTGATTTATTCTTTATGCTAATTCATATCACTATTTTGTTAATTTTTATTATGTAGTTGATTTAGCCCCATTTCTTTTTTCAAATATGTTCATAGTTTTTTTTGTCCATTTTTGATTAAATTTAGTTCGTCACATCAATGGCGTAGTCTTTTGTGATAGTTGAGGCACTTAATTTTCTAAGATGGTAAAGCTTCCCATTCTGCTTGGCAAAAAGCCTCCAGGTCCTGTAAGTTGGTAAATGGTCTTGCACTGACATAGCGTCTTTCTACCCTATGGCACTCAAAGCGTTTTACACTGCCTTCCATTCACACACACACGAGCACACACACATTTGTACATCATTGAACAGTCCATGGGAACAACTTGGGATTCAGTGTCCTGCTCAAGAACACTTCATGTCGCCTGTGAACATGAGGGGCCGAGGATTGAACTTTCTAGTCCATGAATGACCCATTCTACCTAATGAGCCACAGCCGCCCCAACTGAGCCACAGCTCACAGTTCATGCAAGACGGGGGCTGTCTTGCATGAACTGCACATTTGAAGTCTCCCATTGTACAATGATACCTGAGGTCAGGAGACCGTAATGGCCATGCCAAAACCTTCACTTTTTTCTGTAGCCAGGTCAACATGGTCTTGTGTTTTGGATCATTGTCAATGTACATGTGCATCCCATAAATAGCTTCCAGAGTGCAAATTATCCTCCGGTATTTTCTGATAACATACTGCATTTACCTTGTCAATTCTAAACCAAATTCCCTGTGCCACTGTAACACAACATCAGAGATCCATATCCATGCTTCACAGTAGGGATGATAGTGTAGCAGTTAAACTCATATATAAACAGTACCTGAGACCAGTCTTAATCTTGGGACCAAAACATACAAACAGACATTCAAACAAAAAAACAAACAAAAAAAAAAGAGTTCAATCAGGATTCTCTTGTCTTATCTTATATGCATTTTATTTTGGCAGTGACTTTGCTCAAGAGATGCCCTGGGACTATCTGTGCAAGCTTGACAGAGATGGCCCCTCAGATCTCCAAACCTCCTTCATGATTATATGACATCCACAGACACTGGACTGGTCCACATCAGCAAACACACAGCAAGGACATCAAGAGGCCGAGAACACAGGGAGGAATCACAAAACTACAGGGAACATGCAACTTAGTATCACGATATACAGTAGGTGACGAGAATAAATCCAAATAATAAAAAAAACATTCATTTTGTGGATCTTTTTATTAATATTATTGTCTATTAAATAGTTTTGGATCAATTTGTTATTTCTTTGATTAACATTTTTTAAAATATCTGATCACTTTGTGGATTATTTTCTTTTTTGAACTTGTTTCTTTTTTAACATTTTACTTTTTTGATTGTTTTCTTCATTTTTGGACTATTTTGTCGTTTGTCTTGATCATTTTTGGTAATTATCTTCATCTTGTTCATTCCTTGATAATATCTGGATTTTTTTAACATTGTAATTTTTTTGCTTCATGTCTGAATTTTGTATTCATTTTCTTCATTATTTTCTTCATTTTGTGTTAATATTGCTTCATTTTGTGAATTGTTTTCATTATTTTAAAGTACTTTAATCTTTTAGACTTAATTTTCTTAATTATTTTGTTCCATCTGTGTTCAGCATTGCAATTTTTTGCTTATTCGGTTCATTTTAGTTCATTGTCTTATTTTCTTCCTTTATCTTTATTTTGTTGGTTGTTTACATAATTCCGGTTGCTCTTCATCATTTTGTTCACTCTTTAATTGTTGTTCATTTTCTGCATCATGTTCTTTTGTTTTTAAATTTCGTTCAAAGTATTCTGTCATTTTGTTCATTTCTGTCAATTTTTTGATTATTATGCAATTTTTTTAATCCATCTTCATGAATATTTTGTATGTTTTTGTTCATTTTGATAATTTTGATGATTTTTGTTTTTTGAAATATTGTTCAAGTTTGCTGTTGTAATCACGATAAGCTGATTTTTATCCTGGTCTTGACTGTGCAGGTTTTAGCCACACTAGTTTTGGCCTTGTTTGCACTTTTTCATGTTTTTAATGGTTTGATTTTCCACAGCAGCGTTATCTGTAATGTGTATCTGCAAAGACATAAAAAAATCTGCAAAATGTGCATACAGACTGAAGATAATAGTTCACTGTAAGAACTGTTTATTTATAATGAAGTCTGTAATATTAAAATTTTGTTTAAAAGCCATGTTTACAGTATTACAGATATTGACAGACTGCATTTATATGTTGTATTCTAGTAAATGGAATAAAATTTTAATGGTAGAAATGAGTTTTTCTGGATGCTGGCAAGGCAGTCTTTACCTTGTTTGATCCAATACCAGTGTCATATAGGGTCATATGAAGTTATGTATGACTCATCCATTTTAAGTTATAGAAAAGTAAAAAGATTGTCACAAGGGATGGGACGGACAACACTCCTGAGTCGCGTTCAGTGAATTTATTTACAGTGCGCAAAGTGACATTCAAACGAGGAGAAACACGGGGCAACGTGGAACGAAGTCGTGGTGGTGAAGATGGGAAACTGAAATGAGTTGGAATGGAGCAGGACGAAGACATGGGGAACTGGACCAAAAGAGAACCAAGCTGGACGGGAGGAGGGACAGGAGACTGGAGCAGGCGAGGGCCTGGGAGCAAGGAGAGACAGGTAAGTAACATATAACTACATGCCATTCAGTACAACCATGAAATGGGCTTAATGCCACAGAGAATAAGCAGTCAGACTGGGGAATGCTGACTGGAAGAACCCGCTATAAATACTCTGAGACTGATGAGTTGATGAATTGCAGGTGCAGCCCTCTGCCTGCATCCAGCACACCTGAAAGAGATGATCACTCACTCACACACCCACACACAGACAGAGGGAGCCAAAGGAATGGATCCCGACAAAGATTCTCACATTAATAAGGTTACTTTTAAATATGTGACATACAATAAACTTGGGTAATGCATGTAAAGAGAACATAATTTTGTGCAAATGATCTACACCTTATGTGCAGAAAACCTATACACATTGGCATACTGTAAGTATATCCATATATGAAAAGCGTATGTTTTATAAAAGACATACTCTACAGTTAAAACCGACAAAAATTACATGAAACATGCATGGACAACATAATTTGCCATGTACTATCCTCAATATAACAATAGAATTTTTTAAAACTTGGTTCATGCTAAATTCTTTCTTATTTCCTTGTATGAAAAGAATGCAAAAGAGTAAATCATGTACGAACCCTGTAAGCCTTCTAAGTCACACAACATATTTAAAACATTAAAAAAACGACTGCTGACAGTGTCAGAAACGTAGGTTTTTAATATTTCTTTTCGTGAACATACGCACACAAGCAACATGCAGCAGCATAGCGAGGCTGCTCTGAACTCTGATGTCCATTACAGGACATTTCAGGTGGCTGTTGCATCAAAATGAAACCAAATCACTTTCCCAATTACAAAAAACTTGCCAAAATTTTTTTACTGTAATAACAGTGATATAAATAGTAAATTACAAATTCATAAACGATCACACTGGATTTCAACTTGGGTATGAGAGAAGAAGATGCAGAGGATAGGGTGAGATGGAGGCAGACAATTTGCTGTGGCGACCCCTGAAGGGAACAGCCAAAAAGAAAAGAAGAAGAAAAAACAGTGGTCAAGGAAGATACTATATAAGCAGTTTTAGCATTGCCATTGGACATACTGTAAATTGCTAATGCAGATTGGCTGCACATGAGCATATTTTTTACATTTTCTGGAATGGGGTCTTGTTGAGCACAGTTATTCATGTGTCGCTGCATTGGCTGTGTGTTCACAGGAAGCAAAAAGTACCCCAGGGCTCCATTCTGGGCCTGACTTGGGCTTTTCCAACTCTGGAAAAATGATATCCCAGGGACCTGCAAAAAGCAGTAAAGCCACATGGAAATGTTGGCCTCACTCCAGTGCTAACAATTAAAATGAGCAATGTGCTAAAAAGCATACAGGAGGTGGCAATGTCTCATCCATTTATAACAGATGTTCGAATTTCACTGGAAGTGAGTTCATCTTAAAAATACACAATACATTTCAACCAAAACAGAATATGACCCATGGGGAGGTAAGGCAAGCTCTTCAAAGGAAACACTGCTGCTCAACTTGATGGTCTACGTCAAGTAGCTGAATAGTACTGATTATGGAGAAGGATTTTCGGTGAACATAGGACTGAAACTACTTAGTTATTGTACTTAACCAAATAAAAAAGGCATCAAACACACACGTATAATGCATGAGGTGTAAATGATGATTAGATGCAAATTGTTTCAGAAGCAAAATAATAGATCTACCTGTACATTCAAATACAACGCAAAATCAGAAAAATGGACTGAATATGTGTCAATATAATGTGTCATTATCACAGCCTTTTGTGTGTGGATTAATCCCTGGGCATAACCCTATGAACATAGTTCATTAAACTGACTTGCACTTTACTGTATTTGATAAATGGCTGTGTTCATAATGAATTGAATTGAACTGAATAAACTTTATTGATCCTTGCTAGGGAAATTCAGCTCATACAAAGAATGATCAAATCAGTAAGATGGATTCAGTCTTCAGTTTGCCATCAGTTGTGGTGTTGAACAGTCTGGTGGAGATAAAGGATCTCCTAAAATGTCTGTTCAGGTATTTTACATTTCTCTGTCTGATGCTGCGTCCCAAGCAGACGGCAGCATAAAAGCGTGCACTTGCAACCACTGACTAGTACAACATGCAGCATCTTAAGGCAAACATCTATGGGCTTGATCCTCTGTAGGGAAAATAGGTGAATCTGTTCCTTTTGACAGAGTGCATCTGTTTTCTGGGATCAGCCCATCTAATTTATTCAGTCTGTTGGTACCACTTCAATATGCTGACTGGCTGAAGAGGTGACATAGGCTACGTTGACATTGCAGGCAAAATCTGATTTTTTCACCATATGTGACCCATATCTGATTTTTTTATGACCGTCTGAACAGCACAAATGTAATGTTTTCAAATCAGACCCAGGCCACTTTCATATGTGGTCCTAAATTTGATACACATCCGATGTTTGTCAAAGTAACCTCAGTCTGAATAATCAATCATCATGTCACATTTCATCCAACTTTTACCTCATTGAAGTGAGAAGGACGTCACAATTCTGCACTGGAGGAGGTGGGGTGCGGCAAAATCAGATGAAAACAATCATGCTGTCATAATTTTGTTGGCTCCGACTGCCAAGGGCAAAAATCTGTTTTCATTGTTGGGGGGACAATAAACAGTAAAATTTCAGAGGGTAACTTTTGGGGGGGACATAAAAAATGCCACTCAAACACACATATAATTGTTCTCTGTAGCGTAAATACGTGTTCCCCTGATTTAACCCTTGTATTGTCTTTACTTGTGGGTGTTAAACAGTGGATATGTTACTACACCCTCCACCGCCCTCACAGGTGTAGTATTCAAATACATTTACTCCTTTACATGGACTTGTTTTGTAGAGTACAGTGGAAGCTCGCACAACGACGATAATCCGTTCCGGCGTCACGGCCGGTCTCCGAATCGGTCGTTGTACCATCCAACTTTTTCCATAGGAATACATGTAAAACCAATTAATCCGT
>JAQQAE010011943.1:0-13376 GCA_029823295.1 Pseudamia nigra | reverse complement strand
GTGAGGGGGGGCACAAGCCAGTGTTCTTTCTTACACCGGTCCCAAGCCCAGATAAATGCAGAGGGTTGTGTCAGGAATGGCATCCGAAATAAAACCTATGCCAAATCAAACATGCGAATCATTAACATGACTTCCAAACCAGATCGGAACATTCAACAAAGTCTTAGAGCACAGGTGTCAAACTCATGCCATGGAAGGCCAAGACCCTGCAGGTTTTCTCTCCAACCAGTCACTAAAGCAGGTTATTTCACTGATTAGCGCCTCCCCTCAATTTGAAGGAGTGCTCCTCAGTTAAGTCACCTGCTTTAGTGACTGGTTGGAGAGAAAACCTGCAGGGTCTTGGTCTTCCATGGCATGAGTTTGACACCCCTGCTTAGAAGAATCCTTTATGTCTACACAAACCTTGTTTAGAGACATGATAATTGCTTCTTGTTTTTCATTTACAGAAGTGAGTTTTTTATTGATCTTCATGGCTTCATCAACTGTAATATACACACAGTGCAAGAGATAATAGATCAGAAAGATGCTGTGACTTACTGTTGAGTGGCAACAGAGGGAAACAAGAACAGAGCTAATACAACTTCAACTATAAATGAAAAACTTCAATCATAAATGAAAATCTTCAACTACAAATTAAAAACTTCAATTAAAAATTAAAATTTTCATTTCTCAGGATCAATTGAATTTCACTACTGTAGAGAAAAAACAATGGGTCACCACAGTCCTGTCTGTCACATTTGCAGTGTGACGCAGGTCAGCACAGACACTGGATCATCTCTTGCATAAATATTTATACAGTCTGTGAAAAATTGTGATTGAATAGTAAAATGTGAATCCATTGCATCTGGTGGCAATAGGACACACTGTTGCTATTGCTGTTCTCTTGTTATACATTAAACCTTCAAGCAGACCTCTCTTCATAACAATCTATTCTTTATCAAGATTTCCTGGAAAGGTATTTAAGAAACCACAAAAGTCCAATACCCAGATCCTGACCCCAAAATAACATCTGCTGGATGAAGTGAAACAGGATTTTTGTGGGCATTAATGTGTTGCTGAAAAATCTGCAGGAGCTGATTCATACAACTGTATCATTTCAGCCAAGAGTAGGATCCCTGTGAATTGTTTTCAGTACCGTGTTCCATTCATACCCTGAAGAATTCAGGCTGTTTGAGGCCTCCCCAAGCAAATTCTAATAAAGTGAACAGTGTACATTTTTAAGTCTCACTGTCTAAGTAACATTCAGCAGCATGCACTACATTAAGGTGCTGTATTTATGATGACAGAGAAAGTTTCGATTGAAATGTGTCTGGTCTGACAGAATCTGTAATGAAAATCTCGAGTCATGAACACATAGAGATGACTATCTACATATGTGAGATGTTTAGAGAAAAAACACAATTGCAGCTGTTTTCTCATACACATCTAAACACTGTGGAAACAGTGCTTTTTAAAATAATTATACCACTGGTTTAATCTTTTTGCTTATTATTATTTTGTTCACCATTGTGCAAAAAATCTGTAACTAAAGTTACCATATTTTTTAAATGTACATTAAAAATCATGTGTGTCTGAAATGGGGATAGGCATAAAGATGCATAAAATTTAAGTAATCAAAGTATAAGTACTTCAAACATGTACTTAACTGTTTTGTATTGTAACATAACATCTAAAGCAGTAATAATCTATGTTTTTCTGACTGTAATTTGTACTTACATTACATCTAGTGATTCTGTAATGGCTTGTTTTAGTTGCTCATCTGTCAGTGATGTTATGTCCCACTTGTCTAACTAAAGGTATGTGTAATATGTGGCAACTGAACAAAACTGAAATGACATTGTGTATATAATACCAGTCTAACGTTTGGACAGTTTTGAATTCACAGGTGTGCCTTGTTAAGAGTTATTTGTGTCATTCCTTATCTTCTTAATGTGTTTTAGATCATCAGGGTACTGAGCCCTATTTGTGCTACTACAGCTGCTGTAAAAATCCATATTATGGCAAGAAACACTCAGTTAAACAATGAGAAAAGATGAATATGACGGATTGTGAAGGTCTGATATTATTTAAGAAATGAAGGTCAGTCAATCCAAAAAATCTCAGGAAGGCTACGATGAAACTAGCTCTCATGAGGCTTGTTCAAGGAAAGGAAGACAAAGATTTTCCTCTGCTGCAGATGATATGTTTATTAGAATTACTGTACTGGCCTCAGAAATCAGAGACAGTCCTTATGAAAGACAGTTTCTGCAAAATGATTGACGCACTAGAGGACACATTCAAAGTTCTTGGGATTTTTCAGACTGACTGACCTTCATTTCTTCTTAATTTCTTTTTCTTTACTTAACTGTTTTTCGGCATAATAATTATTTTACAGTAGTTGTAGTATCACTACTAACTACTCTCCACCCATACTTCCCCTGCACAAGGTAACTGACAGTCTAAAGCACATTGAGAGGACAAAAAATGGCACAAGACACACCTGTGAGCCGAACCGTGACTACCTTGTGAATGTGATAATGCCATGAATGTGCAAAGAGAATGCGAAGCTGTCATCAAGGCCAAATTTGGCTACTTTGCACAATGTAAAATATAAGCCACGCTCTGTGTGTTTTAACAGTTTTTGTTCATTACATAATTTTCTTCATGTTCTGTTTGTGTCTTCAGTACTAATGTACAATGTTGAAAATGATAGAAATAAAGAAAAAACACTGAAAGAGGTGTTTTCAAATTTTTGAGAGAACATCACAACATGATATGAATAAAATGTAAGTGATTAGTTTTAATGTATTGTACTGTATTATTTATTTTTTATTGTGATAGGTACTAAATGTCTGTGAAGATTTTCAGTCATCCCGGTCATGGTATCCGAGACGTGTGGTTTTTCAGTTCTCAAGAACTGAAGAAGCTCCCTGGAGAGAGTCTTAGTGAAAACAAAACTGAAGTGATGGTGTTTAGACCCAGTGCATCCTGTGTGCCCCCACTTGGTGATTTGGGGCCTTTGGGGCCATATGTAAAGACAACTTTTACAAATCTAGGTTTTAAGATGGACAGTGATTTTAAACTGGACAGCCAAATTCACTCCGTGGTGAGGTCTAGTTTTTTTCATTTGAGACGGTTGGCAAAAGTGAAACCTTTTCTCTCAAAGCAGCATTTTGAAACAGTGATCCATGCCTTCATTTCATCACAGCTGGATTAATGTAATGCTCTAATGCTATGTTGGTGTCAGTCAGTCTTCACTTGCTCGTCTACAGCTCGTCCAAAATGCCGCTGCATGCCCTTTAACTGGAGCACGGAGAAGGGAACACATCACACCAATTCTGGCCTCGCTCCACTGGCTGCCTGTGCATTTTAGAGTTCATTTTAAATTTCTTTTATTTGTCTTTAAATGTTTGAATGGTCTTGCCCCGCCGTATCTCACTGAACTACTCCACCCTTACACTCCTGCTTGATCTCTCAGGTCAGCTGACCCACTGCTTCTGGCTGTGCCCAAATCAAAGAGGAAGCTCAGAGGTGACAGAGCCTTTTCTGTGGTGGCTCATAACCTGTGGAATGATTTAGACAGGCCCCCTCACTTTCCATTTTTAAAACTCATCTTAAAACCCATTTTTACTCCTTGGCTTTCAATCCAGCATGAGACATTGATTTTATTTGCTCTTCTTGTCTTAATGTATGGATTTCATATTATTTTTATTGTTTTTCTGTTTTAATTACTGTATGTGACCTTTTGTTTTAGGGTGTCAGTGAACTCTGTAATTTCTTCTTTTTATTTCTCAGGGTGATTGCGTGTTTCTTTTATGTGTTGGATTGTATTTGTCCCTGATGTGCAGCACTTTGTTTTCAGCTATGGTTGTTTTAAAGTGCTTTATAAATAGTTGATTGATTGATTGATTGGTAGCAAAATTTCCAGTCCAGTCGACAGAAGAAAAACCACACGCCTCCGATAGGTACTAAGGGAAGTAGTGGAACTACTATCCACGACCATTGACACCGTCTGCACTTGTTTTAATGGAACAACACTTACCGTGACTAGCAGCAGATATTGTACTGTGTGTACTGAAGTTCAAAACTTGTGTAAATGTACTTAGCTACATTCCACTGCTTTTGTTTTTCCATCCTTTACCATTTCGCTCAAGTTTATCGTGAGCCTGTTTGACCATGGCGCACTGCCTCGACAAAGCGCTGAATCGTTTCTCAACCTCCCCCAGCTGGTTTAAGTGGCTGTCCTTTGACCGGCTCTGCAAGGTCAATTTCTGCTCCTGTGGAAGTTCAAACATGAAACAGGACTTACAGAAAAGTTCACTGTTTTAAAACAAATGTTCAGTAAAAGTTGCAAAGCCTAATGTGAGAACCACAAGGGGAGTGGCACATATCGGATGTAGTGTCAAGATATTGTAGTGGTCTCTTGGTGGATGAAGGAATCAACTCAGCATCTGCCTCAGAGCACTTTATCGCTCTTCAAACTGCCATTATAGTTTGATTGTCTGTATCAACCACAGCAGATTCTTTTCTTCCTTCAGGGGTTCCCACTCACTCCCTTCACTCTCATTCTCACTCCTGTTTATCCCTCTCTCCAATGCGCCTGCTTTCCTCGACTCCCTCTCACTCTACTGAGCCACTGTTATGTGAAAAAGGTTAAACCGAGCGAGGCCTAGTTATAAAATATTTTAATAGAGATATTTTCTCTGCTGTGCTGGCAGTTCAAAGTGTCACACACTCCCTATCCGTTACTCTTGATGAGCTCTTCCCTCCAAAGCCATCCCTCCTTAGCACCATTCGCTCATCCTCCTCTTTTAATTTTTCCCACTCCCACCCATCCTCTTTCAACAATTTGTATAAGTGGAAAATCCTTCCTCACCAGCTCGCTTGAATTCTTTTCCAAGTTGTACTTCAGCAACTGTAAAACAGCAGTAAAAGAACATCAGCAAATAAAGAGGGTTCAGTCAGATGAGAGTAGTTTTATGGCTCAGTTTATGTGAATTTTAAAGGCTCAACTTTTCTGTTCAAGATCGAGAAATGAAAATTATGACTTAAGGTTTACCAACATTTTTGACACACACAAAATTTGTTATTATGATAAGCAACAATACAACTTTCTTATACATGTGACACACAGGATTGCTGGTAAAATGTTGGGGCTTTGATTTATGAATCAAGATGGGTGAGTTCTGAGCAGGGAAATTTAAAGATATCTGGGACAAGTAAAGAATAATGTCACTGATCAAAACTGAGATTTGAGTACACAACAAAGTCAAGGAATATTAGCAACTATGACAATATGACTGGAAAGTAAACTGATTGAAAGTGTTGTTTTCAGTACCTCTCGAGTCTGAGCACAGGAAATTTGTTACATAAAACCCTGTGCACATTAATAATGATATTAAACAAACGTTTTTCTTTGCACTTGGGCCTCTCAGCCACATGTGAGCAACATTTTTTTTTATTCCTAGGTCTCTGATTTAAAAAAAGAAATACTTTCCAAAGTCACAGGAGTTGTGAAATAATAATCCATGTTCTCTCATGTATATTGTTTGAAAAATAATCAGATTTGATTAGCCCTCACAATTACAGCACTATAGTCTTTTGAAGTCATGATATTACTGTCAACTATGTTCAACAGACACATTTTGTTGCAGTGTGCAAGAAAAAAACTGTTTAACGGCTATTGCAGACAGACACTGTACTACTGTACGTAAAACAAAGATTGCACAGAATTAATCAAAAATACAAAATAGAGGGAAGATTCATTGATAAAAGTATCCACATTAGTATGTACTATGGCTAAATTCAATGAATGTTTTAAAAATTTGAAGGTTACTATTAGTGATATTTTCATACGAACACATATTGATTTTGAAAATTATTTGTACGAGCATTCGTTTGCCAGGTTATTTATTAAAATTAAAATAACCAAGAAATAATTTTAAGCACATTGCACAAAGAGTTAAATCTGTAATTTCACAGAATGCAGAGGTAATTAAATGACTTCAGTCCCAAATGCCAGTGATGTGACAATGTGTTAAATTAAAGAAACCCACCAGACCATGTCAGAATAATGAACACAACTGGGTGTCCCTTTGTCCAAGCACCATGGTCAGTGTCTCCCAGATAGAATATCAAAAACCGTCTCTATTGTCTCCATAATACGGCAGGGCTGTTAAAGTGCAGCAGAGCGCGGACATGGACATATATCACCACTGTGGTGTCAAGACTGAAGACGAACACTGTGGGAGACAGACCAGGTCAGGCCCATGCACTAGTCTACTATATTCTACACCATGGACTAATGAGGGATGAATGGCCCTCACAGATATTTAAACAGTTGAGGGTCAGTTTTGAGATGATTTTTTTCTGTTTATAATTTTAAAAAACAAAAAGTGATAAGTACTGAATAGGACTGTTGCATGGTACCTGTAGAGACTTCAGCTCTTCTTTCAAGTTGTTAATCTCTTTGTCTTTTAACGCCACGCTGACCTGGTATTTTCCCTGAAACGGTACAAAAAAGTACAAACTAACAAGACACAGCACAAAGGAATGCACTCTAAACCGTGAGAGCGAAACGGGTGAAAGTATTGATTGAATTCACTTCATACCTTCTCCTCTTCTACGTGTCTTATTTTTGCCTGGAACTTTAGAAAATAAATAAATGTTAAAAAAAATGCTCATTTTTGGTTTTGCCACAAATAAAAGTTTTTGTTAAAATAAACATGTATCCACACTCAAATACCTGCGTCTTGACATCAGCGAGTGACTCTGAGTGCTGGTTTGACACTGTTTTGAGTTGATGTTGTAGGGATTCCTATAATATACAGTAAAATCAGTCAAAATGACCTGATAATGTTAATATAGCATATAATACAGCGCATGTTGAACAGCAGATAATTAAGTACCTTCTCCCACTCCAGCTCCTGTTTCTCCAGCACCAGTTTGCTAATTTGATCCTCAAAGCGTGCCTCTGCATCCTGTACCATGAAAAAATTTTATTTATTTATACAAGCTGATACTCAGATATTATATAGTGTACAGGCTCATTCACTATCAGACGTATATCTTGGAGACACCCTCCTAAATTACAAAACAAGACTTTAAAGGTAAAGGTAGAAATGGCTGGTACGGTGTGATCCTACAGTATCTATATTAGTGCAGGCATATCTATTGCACAGCCTTTATCTCTTCCATACTATCGCAAAAAAAAAACGTCTGGACTTCATCCAAAACTGCAAAGTGCATTAAGTTTCCCCAGTTCATTCCTCCGCATCGTTTGTAGAAGCACCCATAGAAAGAGGAACATTAGAGGGGAGGTGATATTTGTAGAAAGCCATCCCTATCCTCCCTCGTCCCAGCAGGTAAAAGTCAATTGCTCTCTATATCCATGAGACTTTTTTATGTGCATGTGGGAGCTGGTTAACCCTCGGAGTTGATTTTATAAGTTCCTATTAAACTATGCTACCAGCAGGCCCTGCGCTTAAAAAAAGGAGTGGATGTGATAAAACCTGTTATTTTTCTACTGAGGATTAATTATTATGTGTGTGAGCCAATGCAGGCATATCGTATTAAGGTAAAAAATGCCCGCAATCCATTTAAATGTTGGAGCCGTTTACATTTTGATAAATCATATCTATAATATCTGGGTGTGAAAATATCATCAGCCTTCATTTGAAAGTTTATACAGAACAAGTTGGACACGGTGTATCCAACATTATCATTATTAATTGTAATGGAAAAATTAAAATTCAGGTTATTTTGTGAAATTCTGTGATGCTCACTCTGAATTCCATCCTTTCTGACTTAGGACTAAGTCTCTGGTGACACTCTCCCGACTAAAGCAGGAGCAGGTCGTTCTGTATTTTAAAAAGAAAACAAACCCGTTGGAATTTGACCTGCTCTGGAATGTCCGGCACCATCATTACATCCTTCTGCTTCTTAACCTCTCCACCCAATAAACAGCACTTTGATAACAGCAGCGCCTGAGGAGGATCAGACTAATATACTATCTTATGTTTACGTCCGAGTTAACAGGACAATAACTATAAAAATGAAATGACAACAACCGACCAACATCCTATTTTTGCTCCTCTAACCTTTAAGCACACTCAGAATGCCTTGTCAGGTTCAAAGTGGTTGCTTGGGGGTAGCAACCATGATTTATTTTTGCCACTTTCCTACAAGCAAATTTACTCTCTACTTATTGGTCAAGGGCCAAATGGTTTTTGTAACCTCATGTTGATGCAACATGCATCGAGCCCAGCTGGCTCATGTCCAGACAGTTGAGAGAGGAATTTGCTTCTTCTAACGACAGCATGTTAACTTCCCTCGTATTCCTATAAAATCACAATGAATAAGGATGGAAAAAGGATTATAGACATTTTTACTAGAGCTTCTTTCTCTATGCAAACATATGTGTAACTGCACTAAGAAATAAATGGATGAATACATTTTACTGTCAAGTCAGTTTGTTGACCAAAATTTTGTTTCACATCATCATTTTCTATATATGTTTATACTAAAGTGCCTTATGGTGTAAACCTCGCTTCTGAGGAAACCAGGCATCCAAACTATTGATTACAGGCAAAAAGCAGAGGAATTTATGTAGAAAAAAATGATGTACAAAAAAATGTAGTGATGTAAAATATGTACAGTATTCATGGTGAAGAGACAGACAATGGCAACATAATTTCAGTCCCTGCCAGTGTTTCTGTGTCTGACATATACAGAACAATACATCACGATAAGTTGCACAACTACACAACTAGCCGTTGTTCCATATCCCATAATCGCAAGAATTGGAGAATTTGGAGTGATTTATCTAAGTCTGTTCTATTCGATGCAGTAGTGCCACCTATTCCAAAAGTTGACAGGATGGAGATTCTATAGTGGTCAAAAAATTCAGCCAAATTCAAATAAATCAATTCAGACACTTTGGAGCTATTGCTTCTTCTTGAAACAGTTTGGCAGTGTGACCCATCCCAAAAGTTGACAGGATGGATATATTCAAGTGGTCAATACACATGGCAAGTTTTCAGTAAGTTGGTTGAGGCACTTTCAAGCACTTGCAAATTTTCTTGTGTTCAGAAGTAGCATCCCCTATTCCAGCAGCAGCAGCACCCCATATGATAACAGTTAGTAAGTTTGACATTTGATTGTTGACAATAACTAGAGCAAGTTTCATGTGAACTGGTTGAGACAATTTCAAGTTATTGTATCTTTTCTTGAAACAAGGAGTAGCATCCCCTATTGGAAACCACTAGTGCTGCACATCCCAATTCTTGGTTCAGCCACTTTCAAGCTCTCACATTGACGCATCAGGTATGCAGACATGTGATCATGAAGAAATAAGGGGCAACAGCATAGTCTGAGAGGTAGCAGTATGATAATATTCATTATTTAGACATCCCCCTAACTGTGTGTTTGTGTTAAGTGGGTTGTTTGTTAATTACTGTTGACTATAATTTCAGAAAGATATTCAGTCAATACAATAATGATTACTCTTTGGTTTGGTAGTTCACAACCAGTGGAAGTGTCTGAAGTGGGAAGTAAGTGGTAGCAAAGAGACTTCACAATAACAGTACTTAAATATGAAAACAGTAGCAGAAAAGATATACATTAGCATAAAATGTTAGAACTATTATTGTACCCTTCTGATGTGCAGCTCCTCAACGGCCTCGAGTAGATGCGTTTTAAATTCCAACACCTGCAGTAAGATGTTGCTTCCATTTTCTGTTTGACAGGTGTCACTGGACAGAGATGGCGCCAACTCCCATTCAGACTCACGTGCTCCTGCCTAAATGGAGAGTTTAACCGTGCATCATTTCAACATCATTAATTTAAAAAGGCTACAGGAAGACACTGACTACAGTGAAATTCTTGTGAAAAATGGGTAAAATGAAAACCTAAATTAAAAATAACAACAAAATAATATAAATATCAGCTGAGATATTGCTAAGAAGGTAGAATGCAAATATAGGTGAACAACAGCATTTTAAGTAGTGAAGCCTGTTTGCTTCCCAAAACAAAAATGAGGTGTTGACTTATTAAATATTTTTTTATTATTAATTTTAGATCTAATTTTATGTATAACCAGAGGACCGGATGAACATTTTGTCCTGTACCTTGTGAGAAGTTCTCACTTACTGTGATGTTGTTATGGAGTGTCCCGAGTTCTGCACACACATCCATTGACAGGCCAAAGTCCCACTGGGCCTCTGCTCCCTGTTAATGAAGAAAAAATCATTTTGTTGAAAAAGGTTAATAGAATAGCCTGTTTAATAAGCGGTAACACTCTGCTTTCCTTCCTATAAGCATATAATTAGGTCCTCATCTGCATTTTTTTCTGCTAAATGATTTTATTAGAAATAATAGAGCAACACATTAAAGCCTCGTAATGTTTCTCAATCACTATAATCTCACCTAATGGCTGTGAAATGACCATTAGGATTTTTTTCTCTCTTTGTTTTACACTACTTCCACTGCACAGAGGAGATAACACCTTGATAAGCCATCGAGGTTCAAATGAAGCAGCCCATTGACACTAATAGGGGTCAGAGCAATAACACTGAGTGGACAAATTGTGCTGTCATTGTTTTTTAAATTATCTAAGTTATTTAATTTGACCTGTGGATGGTCCCCTGAAACTGTCTCTGTCCCTTCAACATAACCAATACTGACACACACTGCATACACACAAACACACACAGATACTGCAAAATATGACTATTTTAGTGGGAGTTCTCCACTGGCCACTGATCTCTTAATAGAACAGACCTTTTTTTCTCCCATTTAACCTGGGCTGAAATCAGTCATGTTGGAGAATTAAATGATCCCTGTTAGAATTGGCTACTATCATTAAATGACATTATGACCCCAGGCTGAGGAGGGAGGGGATGTGCAGACGTGTGTTAGTGTGTCAAAGTGATGATGTGTGTGCATCTCATGTTCCCAGTGTATGTGTGAGTGAGGCGGAGGGAGGACAACACAATATATTTTGTACTTCTTCTGTGATTCACTTGAGCACATATTAACCACCAAGGCTAAGTCAAGTCATGAAATAAATAAGGAAACGTGCCACTCGAGCCGTTTCTATGAAGCATACATGATGTCCGTATTGCTTTTCAGTGAGTGAGAGTGATAAGCTAAATGAAGAACATTGAGTCATGTGTAGTACATGTCACGGCAGACTTTAGTTGTAGCTAAAGTAGGGCAATACTCAAGCCGAGAACATGAGCCTTTTTCATGAAATTAGCGAGGGAATGCACATGTGTACTTGTAAAAATGAACAGCTGGTTTAAGTTTTATCTTTAAAGGTTTATCTGTACCTTGAATACAATGGAGCATCATTAACATAATTGGTTTTACATATGCTCTTACTACTGTTACAAGTCAAATGACTAGTGGGTATAACATACTGCAGTTATTAATGTTGGTCAGATGTCATTCAATACAATGCAACATTATATGCACTTTATTTAAGATGCGTAAGAATGAAAATGAAACTGTTTTGTTCTTATTGTTGTGAATGACAGCAATAAAGTGACCAAAGAAGCAGTAATCAATAAACAAATGAAATGAAAATTAATAGAAAATCAATTCATTCATTTGTCTTCTACCCCTTAATCCTCACAAGGGTCGGGGGGCTCTGGAGCCGATCCCAGCTGACTTAAGGCACCCTGGATGAGTCTTCAGTTCATAGCAGGGCTGACATATAGAGACAGACAACGACTCACACACTCTGATACCTGTGGGCCATTTAAAGTGACTGATTAACTTAACCGTGAGGGAGTGTTCAACCATTGACACAAAGGGCCGAGACACTGCAGGTTTTCCTTTCAGCCACTCACTAAAGCAGGTGTTTTTACTGAAGAGCAAGGAATTGTTGTTTATCACATTTTATTCTGTCTGTTTATTGTATTTGTCACCAGTCTTTTGTATACATCATTGTTGTTTGTCCAGTATATCTGGCATCTTACTGTTTCATCTGTCCAGATGAAAAATAGCCTTTTGCTAACTCTGGTACATTTGCAGAAATGTTTATTAATGTACAATGTCCCTGCCAAATAAACCAATACCGTACTTTCCTGATTAAAAGTCATGGTTTTTTGCATAGTCTGGCGAGGGGAGTGACAAATACATCGGAGTGACTTATATTTTGAATAAATTCGACTATAGGGTGCTTGTCACACTGACAGCCGCTGGAGGAGACGAGCCACAGCGCAGCTCAGGCGCGCGGCCGCTGCAGCGCGGACGGGTGCCACGTCTTCTGCAGCGCGCCAATACACGTTTTTTTCTTCTTCATTATGCATTTTTGACTCATGCGACTAACATACCAGAGCGACTTATCATCCGGAAAATATGGTAAATAATAGTCCATTTAAATGTCTTACATTTTAGCTAAATTAGGTAGGCTTTGTACTTACGGTAAAATTAACTGATCTGTGGAATTTGAAGCCAAAAAAGTATTCAACCAAACCCAAAAAATCTCTCCATAAATTTTAGCTAGCTTAGACTGAAGCTAACAGAGTGGTTGCTAGCACAAGCAGATTTCATTTGCTTCATAAACTGAAATGTACTTTTTCCATTAAGTAAAAATGAATATATTTGAAATGGCATAATTTCTACTCTAGATGTGTTGTTTTAAACTGATGAGGTTAACCAGATGTCATTTACAGGTAATAACCTACCTTTAGAGACACAGCAGGAACATCACAGCGCCCTCGTGTGGCAAGGTAGATGGCGGCACGCGCTCAGGAGCCCTTCGTTTCTCACAGCTAAATGAAAATAAAGACAAGTGTAGCGGTGCCATGTAGAATACAGTACTGTACAGTACCCTGACTACACACCGGGAACATTTAGGTTATTAAAAGGGACAGGGTGTGTGTTTTAAATCTGTAGTATGACACAAATTCAAATAGTCAACAATGGGGGTGGGGAGGATAATTAAGAACACGGAGTAAAAAATGAACAAAATAATTAAGAAAATTAGTAAAAATTAACAAAATAATTGAGAAAATGAGGGAAAACGACAGAAATACTCAATAAAATTAATAGAAACGAACAAAGTAATTAAGAAAATGAGTAAAATGAACAAAATAATTAAGAAACTGAGTAAAAACTGACAAAATAATTCAGAAAATTAGGCAAAAAATGACAGCAATAATCAACAAAATGAATGAAAATGAACAAAATTATTTTTTAAAATTAGAAAAAATGAACAAAATAATTAAGAAAATTTGTAAAGATGATCAAAATAAGTGATAAAATTAAGAAAAATGACAGAATTAAGAAACTGAGTAAAAATGAACAAAATAATTAAGAAAATCTGTTAAAAAAAGAACAAAACAATTGAGAAAATGAGGGGAAAATGACAGAAATGGTCAGTAAAATGA
>JAQQAE010011942.1:0-13376 GCA_029823295.1 Pseudamia nigra | reverse complement strand
GTCTAACAGACAAGTGGAGGGTTTTGCTGAGTTGATTATTTTAGTTAGTTCTAACAAATTAGTACATGAGAAAGAGTAGGGGGCTCTGCAGATACTATGTTAGATGTGGCTATGGGAGACGGTGGAGAGGCACTGCACATACTGTATGTTCTTGAATAGTTGTTATTTTATTTGTGAAGAACTGCAAGAAATCATTAGGGAATAGAATTGAGGGGACAGTAGTTTTAGTAGAAGTATGGCTTTTTGTTAATCTAGCAACTGTGCTAAAGAGAAATCGAGGGTTATTTCTATTTTCTTCAATTAATGAAGAGTAATAGATTAAGCAAACAATAAGAAGATAAAAACAAAACTCTGCACACCATTAGCTCCTGTTTAGAAACATATATCAAATATTCAACAAATGCACATTTTATAAATGACAAAAATATCTGCACACACCTAGAGGATTCCTGAATCCTAAAAATTCTACTTGACTGTCATCATGCAGTGTAATGACATTAGGGAAATCTCCACAACTACTGCAGCAAAAAGTGACAAAATTAACAGTGAGAATGTACAAAATAATAAAACAGAAATACGATAACATAGAGAAATAATCCATGAACATGAAAAGGCTATTTCACACCTTTATTACGGCATACATTAATAAACATAGTGTAACAACATAAACAGATGATAATACATCTGTGATTTCATTAGTAGATGTAATTCTGAAATGCATGAAGAATTAACAAAATCCTCTATGTCTAATTTGCTGCATAATGTGTCTTTGGATTAAGATATAATGTAACTGATGTTTTCCCGTCCACCCTGAGACCTCAGGATCAGATGGTTTTAAGCCATTTTGGCAAGCATCTCTTCCCAGTAGAACATTGATGTAAGCATGCAGGCTTTTAAGTGTCTGGTGTGCAGCCAGGTAGAATGACATATGGTGAGGGGGCATGAGGACCGGTCTGCAAATCACACTTAGGTGAACAAAATCTCTGCCTTGACTTTTCACATTTCATAAATAATGCAGCACTAGCGATGGGAAACATTTGGATTTCCCCAGAGTGAACACAAATACCTTTTAAATTCCACTTTTAAGTGCACTTATTTTTTTTAAAAAGAGGGCAGTGATATTCACATCAAGCAAGGAAGTAAGGTTTAGGTTTTGTTTCAACATTGCGGAGACCTTTAAGTAATAAATTTCAAAATGAGCAATAAAGGACAACAATGTATTATTATCTGATGTGTCTACATTTTTACTGCAAAACGATCAATGCAGCACATTTTTACATTTTTATATATTTAAAACTTTAATGTAAAAGAGAAAATGCATAAAATTGAAGATTTAACTTATTTTGCTCATTTTGATTCAATGTTGTCAATTATTCCATATAAACAAAATATAAAAAAGTAAAAATGACAAAATTTGACACAAAATAAACAAAGATGGAAAAAAAAATCAATCACCAAAAATGAATAAAACCTATATCAAATTAAATTAAATATTGAACACAAATAGAAAATAACTAAATGAATTGACACAATCAATGAAAATGCAATGAAAAGAATTTTCAAAATAATCTCAACAGTGAGCAAAAAACATACAGAAATCATCAAGGAAATAAACAAAAATGCAGAAAAATGAACAACTAACGAAACAGAATAAACATCAGGGCAGCAGACAAACATGAACAAAATAGTTAAGAAAATAGGCAAAAATTAACTAAAGTATAGACAAATATGTTGAAGATAATCAAGGAAATGGACAGAAATGGAGAGAAATGAACTAAATAATTCAGACCATGGACAAACATAAATAAAATAATTAAGGAAATAAGCAAAAATGAAAACTTTATCGACAAATATGACCAAAGTAATCAAGGAAATGGACAAAAATAGACAAAATGAACCAAATAAGCCCAAAAAATGGACAAGGATGCATGAAATCAAATATATCCATGAAAAAGATGAATGTGTCAAACAATCAAGATCTTTCACAAAACAGAAATGAACAAAACAAGGAACAAAATAATCTGCAAGATTTATATATATATATATATATATGTACATACATGAAAAATATTGCGTATTTTTGAAATAATGTAATTTTTGTACCATTATCTGAAATGTGTGCACTGGACATTTATAGCTCCAGTTCAGAGACATTTGACACGAAGCTGAATGAAATGAAGATCTAAAATCAAGGATCTGTTGACGACTTGGCCATGAATTCAAATAAATGCTCACGCATTGCTTAAAACTGTTCATATTGTTAGTATGAGGAGAGGTTTAGGAGTTTCAGGTGAGACAACAATGTGAAATTCAGTGTGAAAAGTAGCCACAGGCTGCATTTTAGGATGTGTTAGAAGTAGAAAAAACGTTTGATAGGAGGGGTTTTCCAATAATAAACTACATTCACATACAGTACAGTAGTCAGGGTAGCGAGCCAGCTTTCTTCCCCTTCTCTTCAACTTACGGAACCTAAATTCAGAAAAAAATGTATTATGATCAATAGCTGATGTGAGCTCTCTGGTCCTATTTGAATAATGCCATGATTTGCACATGTGATGTTTGTAAGTGTAAAAGATAAGACAAGAAAGTAGGATTTTGGTGCTAATGAAGTTTATCAAGCATGTGTGTTTCATAAATTATGTTCTATTTGCTGTTTGTTCAGATTAAGCTCTGGCTGTTCTGACCTGGTTTAGACAACTTGATAAAGACAAAATAAATGCACCTCCTCATCACCAACTCATTGGGTGCTGGATAAAACAAATCTATAAGAAAATAAAAACAAAACTCAACTGATGATTGTACATTAAAAAAAACATATTATAAGTCAGGAAAGATTGGATTTTGGTGCAAAAATAAACAAAATATCAGTCCAAATAATGCAAACAGTTGATCAAAAATGAACAAAAGTTGCTAATATATTAAGTAAGAGGGTCAAATAGCCAAACAAAAATGAACAAAAGTAGCATAATACTCAAGAAAATGGACAAAAGGTCAAAGATGGGAACTAAACAAAGTAACACATATAATAAACATGAAATGAACAAAATAATCAATAAAATGAACAAGAAAATGAACAACAATAAGCACCATAAAAAAATGAGATGAAAGAAATATTCAAGAAAAGGAGAAAGAGCCACAAAATAAACAAAAATCTACAAAAAAAAACACAATAAGAAAGAAAATAAGCAAAATGAAGAAAAAAATGAAAAATATTTTCAACACAATGACCAAAAATGAACAAAGTAGTCAAATAAATTAACAAAAATGAGCAATACGTCAGGATATTGAAGAGAACTGAACCGAACAACCTACAAAATGAAAATAAAAGGACCAAAATATTCAAAAAAGTGTCCATGAACTAATAAAGTAATAAAAAAAATCGAAAAACAAAGCAGCAGCCTAATTAAAAAAAAAATTAATAAAAAAGACTTCATGACCAGGTTTAGGCCCTGGCTCGAAGTTTGGGACGAACAGGTCAGTGTTCACTCTCAACAGTTAAATAATCTTCCTCAAACACACCATGAGGATAAATGATCATAAATTCACATCCAGTGTGGTGAGGAACAGAGAGCCCACAGCAAACCACAGCTGCCAATAACAATAATTTACATTATGAATGATTTATTTCCATTATAAAGCAGAGCCACTGATCATCTCTGCAAGCCTTGAGTTGTTTTCATTATTGGACTAGAGATGAAGAGGGCCTTCATACACCTCAATGTTAGTCAAATAAATAAAAGTGTCAAGAAGACACTTTTATTTCATGTTCTTGTGTATTTTGGTTCATACTGGGATTATTTTGTCACTTATTCAATTTTGCTGGTTACTTGGTTAATTTTGGTTCATCATTATTTTATTGATTTTATACATTATTTTTTGCAAATTTTTTGCTATGTTCTCTTCAGTGTTGTTCAATTTTTTATTTCATTTCAGTTAATTTTGTGGATTGATTGGATTCACTTGGGTACTTATTTTGTTCATGCTTTTGTTTGACTTTGTATTTTCTTTATTATTTACTTGTTTGTTTTTCTTCATTAATCATTAATTTGCACTATTAATGAACCTGTTAATTTTTTTGTTCATTTCAGTCTATTTTTGGATTATTTTGTTCACTTCTGCTACGAGGGGCTAGCCACTCTATGATTCAGTACTCGGGTGAGCTCCTGATTTTTATGGGTAGCTCGCTGCTCTGTAAAGCTCCCAAGAAGCCCCCCCTAACCAAAACCCTCACCAGACCCTATGTGTTGTACAGAACTTGGCTTGTGTTCTATAATAGCCC
Organism: Pseudamia nigra; assembly: GCA_029823295.1. Classification (NCBI taxonomy): domain Eukaryota; kingdom Metazoa; phylum Chordata; class Actinopteri; order Kurtiformes; family Apogonidae; genus Pseudamia; species Pseudamia nigra. The sequence goes on along the minus strand of JAQQAE010011942.1, from coordinate 9,097 downwards.
TGGGTGATGTGTTCATCCCTAACCTATCGGAGGATTAGGTGTATGTTTGCAAAACTCACCCCACACTTCTGCTTATGGGTCCAGTGAAAAACACTCGTGGCGTCCGTCTGTATGGTGGTCCGCGTACTGGTTCCAGTTGAACGGCCAGCCCCCTCTTGGGTAGTTGACTGTCGTTCAAAGTTTAAGGTGAATATATACGAAGTGCTAGGTGATGGCATGCTACTAAAAGTTCGATTGTCAGTCTGTAGTTCGATGTGGTTTTTTTCCCTCAGCTTTGGATTCCTCTGAGATGTTTTGTTAAAACTCTGGATTCCAATTTTCATGAATCTCCGACACTCTCTTACAAGTATCTCGATTCTCCCTCAGCATCTTACTTCTAATTCTTCACGTGTTCTGCAATTCTGATTTTCTCTTCCAGCTGCTTCCACGTCTCTCTCTTATCAACTCATCTTCCTGCAGCTGATTCTAATTGAGGGTAATTTGAAGAGAGTTCACAAACCACGCCCACATGCTCCAAAATGTCAGTCATATCAGTGAATCTCTTAGCTGAAAACACACCAACTGAGACTGGATCGTAACAAGTTTAATGAATACCTCGTTTATTTTATCTTCATACTGTATATGTGTACATTTTATTCATGTTTTGCTCATTTCAGTCTATTTTTGGATTATTTATTTGCGGTGTTGCTTATTTTGTTTAATGGCTGTTAAATTATTTTTTTTTTACATTTTTTTATTCCCTTGTTTATTATTGCTCATTTTGTGAATTTTTGTTACTTTTTGCTTTATTTTATTCATTTCCTTAATTGCATTGTTTATTTTCACCTCATTTCTGCTTATTTTGTGGATAATTTCATTTTGCTGCTTTGTTTGAGTTTTTCATATTTGTAATTATTTTGCTTATTTTGCAAATTACTATATATTACCTTGTATGTGAGACAAAGAAGAGGATAAAAGCTCACAAGCTGATGTAACAGATGTGTAGTCAAAATAACAAAGATTTCATGAAAACACTCATTAAAAAAGACTGTATCCTTGCATCGAAAGAATACAAGGGAATGTATCAGTCAAACTGGCATGGATTTAAAGAGAAAAGAAAAGAGAGCAGCAACATCAGAGTGTGTTAAAAAGATACTGATTTCGGATGCACGTGACTTTTTTTGGGCTGAATATTCTATTTAAATTGGAGCAGAATTACAAAACAGGTGATACACTGTCACATAAAAACAAATCAATGAATAAACGAGAGTGAGCAGAAGTGAAAAAAGAAGCCAGAAATGGTGACAAATGAGGAAAGATGAGGAAGAGGAGCGTGTGTTCTGCCTCACTCAGCTTGTGGGTCTTTGTGTGATAGCTGGTGGCTGTAGGAGGCTGTGAAAAGATAAGGTTTACTAATGGGCTGTTCAGGAAAAATGTTTCATTTATTATCATACTTCACTAATGTGTGCGTGGAGCATTACTGAGTGCCAGTGCTTTTTATGCAGGCTCTAAGAGGTTTACATTGTGCAGACTGTTAGCGGTGCGCCCAAAACTTTTAACCCTGGCAGAGGAGAAGCAGCTGCAAGGTGTTAGGAGAAGACATGGACAAAGACATGATCAGGCCTTTTAAAGCCTTTAGTCTAGTCTATGAACAAATTTAAATCATGGCTCTTGCTCTACCTTTGCATCACACAACCTATACTACCAGTCAACTTTGAACAGATTTCCTCCAGTGGCTTTATTTGTATTATTTTCAGTGTTGGACATTAATGTTGAAGACATCTAAATTGTCAAAGAACATGCATGGAATTATGTAGTAAACAAAAAATATTTCAATTCACAGGTTTGCCTTCACAAGACTTCATTTGTGCCAATTCTTGCCTTTGACCATCAGTTGTCATGTGCTACAGAAGGGTGGGTATCAAGTCAATTAGTGCCAATGCAATTACTGATCCATATTATGGGAAGAAATAGTTAAGAAAAGAAAAAAGACACCAAGCGCTGTACTGAACCTGGCTCTCATGAGGATTGCTCCTGGAAAGGAAGGCCAAAAGCTACCTCTGCTGCAGAGTTGGAGTTACAAGCCTCAGGGTGCATTCACACCAGGATAGTCCAGGGGATTTGATTTGATTGGGTGGGGAAGGTCGATAAATATCACACCTTTCTTTGGTTTGGTTGACTTTCTCTCTGGACTATACTCAAGCAGACCAAATCACCTGGATAACGTCACACAGTTACAACAACTTCTCATTAGGGATGGTATTGCCCGACACCAAGAAGAAAACTAAAAGGCACAAAGTGCAAACCTCCGCCAAGCCGCCCATTTTCCACCATTATATGATTATACAGTGGTGCCTCGGATACCGACGATAATCCGTTCCGGCGTCATGGCCTGTATTTGAATCAGTCGAATGCAAGTGCGAAGTGACTTTTTTCATAGGAATACATATAAAACCAATTAATCCGTTCTGGACCCACGACAAACTCCCATATAAAGTATGTATCACACACCCATACCTGCACATTTATTCATTATTATTATTTGAAAAGGAAGTTATGTTAATTATCTGAAGAGGAATGAAAGAAATTAGTTCTAAAAATGATTTCGAATGTATTCTCACCTTGACTTATGACTTGGTAGTGTGTCTGTGGACACTGCACACTTCCGTAACTGTAAACAACTCCACCACGCCGCTGCCGACACGCCAACGCGGTGCTGCCCGCAGCCCAACACGCCAACGCGGTGCTGCCGAGGCTACGGCTATGGCTAGCACCATAGCCGGTTCCAGAGTGGAGTTAGCTTACCATGGCAGAAGCTAGGACTCACAGGACCACGCTGCCGGGTTCTGCATTAAGGAGTTGAGCTGATTCATAGATGCCAATGGTGAGGCAGTATTGTTTCACAGCCAGCTAGCGCTACCTAGCTGCTAGCTTCCCTAGCTCTAGCGCTAGCAGCTAGCACTAGTGGCTAGCACTCTGACTTCTGGGTCATTCTCGTCAAGACCCGGAAGTGACGCATACGTGACCCACTAGTTTACCTAGCGCTAGCGGCTAACGCTCAGACTTCCGGGTCATTCTTGTCGAGACCCGGAAGTGACGCAGATGTGACCCGGGCGTTGTTGTCCGGATAATTCGTCATTATGAGGTTCGATTTTTTTGCAGTTTTTTTCGTCGGTATCCGAATTTGTCGTTGTCAGAAGCGGTCGTTGTCCAAGGTTCCACTGTATATCATTGCCTATCTCACAATGATAAAGAATTCTTCAACAAATTCCTGGATCCAGACTGTGATCCGGATCTCTCCCAGAGTGTAATCGATAGGTCGTAATGCGATTTCCAAACTCTCCTGAAAATTTTTTTAATCAAAATTTTTGATCATCCCATTAACAGATATACAGACAGACAAACAAACAGGAAAAATACATAACCTCCTATGGAAGAGGTAAAAAAAAGTGCAAGGAAGAAGAAAATCTGGCTCATCAATTGGCCATGACCAAAAACGGAAATCCACCCCCATCTGTAGGCTTATTCACCACAAAGAAACAATGGAGCAACACCAGCTTTAGGGTTTCTGTTTTTACTTTGGGTTCAAACCTATTATGCTTTTCACAAGCTGCCCAGTATGAGCAGCAGGAGAAGCAGCAAGCTATCCAGCATGTTGCTCTGTACATGAGACAAATGCACCAGTACTGAAGAAGGCGAATGAGAGCAAGAGACAACAACGTTACACAGACACCGAGCAAGGTACTGTATTGCAAATATTTAAGTTTAACGATCACATATATTTTCGTAAATTACAAACAGGAGAGAATTAATGACGTTCCTAATAAATAAATGCACTGCACTGTATATGATTTTCTCTCTTTGGTTCACTGGATAGTGTGTTTGCATTCACACCTTCAACAAACCGCACAAGAGTTAATTTGCAAGCGAACTGAGACGCCCGCTTTTTAAGCAGATCGGAGTTCGCTTGGTTGGTCCATGCCAGAGTGCAAATGAACATTCACACCACTCCAAACAAACCGTACTATCCATGGAAGCGGACCAGGGTTCGTTTAAAGCAGACCAAAGAGCACCAGTGTGAATGCGCCCTCAGAAACCCCAATTTACAGCAAGTCAGATTGGGTTTGCTGACCCTTCTGAAACATGTCTTCAACAAGATTGCTTAAGAAATGAGAAGATACTCAGTGCAACAGTTAGGGTATAATAACCTGTTGCAGCTGAAACATATGAATCACTGTAGAAATGATACAACAGAAGGCTCTTACATATTTGGTTAAATGAAAACAGGTGGCGACTGACTTTTGGATGAGCAGTGTAATATAGTATTATCTTCTTCTCCTTTCGGCTGCTCCCCTCAGGGGTCGCCACAGCGAAATACCAATGATTCGCATGTTTGATCTGGCATAGGTGTAATGCAGTGTGATATAGTATAATAATAATAATATATTATAAACAGCTGCATAGTGTCCATGGGCCTTGATTACTCGTATAGGCAATAAATTCACCATTGAAATAGTTTTTGTGTTTGCTGAGATTATAATGCATTGATTAGTCACACTTTAGAATAGATTAGTCATTAATTAGTTGCTTATTAGCATATGCACTTGGGACCTCTATCTCTAGGCACTTCAAAATGATCAAGTATCAATTCAAAAGTTTTTTATTATTTACTTTTCATACCATAGACTTTGAAAGACTCTTGACTTGACCCATTTTGTGTCCTAAAGAGGAGTTTTCACAGAAGTGCAATTCATAGGTCCCAAAATATAGTAGTAATTCCACAGAAAGCTGAATGGTTATTTTGAGATTTACTGCAGTGATTGCTAATATGACCTCTACTTGAAACTATAATCTGTAATTTTCTAAAAAAGAAAAGCATGTTTTATTATTTTGTCATCACAGATTGTGGCTTTGACAGAAATTTGTGTAGGACATAAGGACCCTCAGCTGCTGGAGACACCATTACATTATTCTTCCCATAAGTGGACATTAAATTTCAACTGCTGCAATAAAAGTTTATGAAGCCCAAAATATAAGAAGAGCACAAGCACTTAATATTCCATGCTTTCCCAAAGAAATGTGGCTGTAGAGGACACAGCAAACACAGTAAAAATCAGTCAGTGCTCTGGTTTTCAACAGCCGGACATCCATCCTGTCCATATGCAGGACTCAGTCCATGTCAGACCGGCCCAGAGGAATTCCGGAGACAGACAGTGAAAGGCAACATCCAGGAAAACAGCCAGCAGAAACAGATGTTGGATAATGTACCAAAATCCACCGTGAAGTGAGATGCCTAACAACAGAATAAAAATGCAAAAAAACTGGTCAAAAGGAAAGGCCATTAAGGAAGACGTCTGCCAGCGCAGGTCAAGAAAAAGCATGGGGTAGATCAAGAGGACAGAAAACACTACAATACTATCTTATATCACCATATTCTAAAAAAGACACAATTTCTCATAAGCTGTCTACACCTCCAATGAAAATTAGTCCTCTAAGTTTTTCATCAGTGACTCACACCATTGGCTGCTCGCTAACACCCTCTTAACAAGGTCAATGTGATTCTTTTGCATTTACAAAACCCTGTTAATATTCTCTTTTCATGGTGTTTAAAAGAAGGCCTGTATCTCCTGGCTGGAAACATGGATTTTTCCTTGATCTCACTCTACCAGAAAGTACCAAAACCTGCAAATGAAACATGTTTGTCAAATGAGTTGTGTATATGGCCTAAGAATGCTGCTTAAACTAGAATAATACTAGCATATCCACATGGAAAACACTCCATTTGAAAAAAGGCCTGATTTAGAATACACCCAGAAAATTCATCTGTCAAATTCAGACCCAGTCCAGGTTCATACTGTCTTCTACAGTAGGTCATAAGCTTTTTTTTCTCTCCCTCTCTCTTCTCAATCAGCCACTAAAAAGAATAAGGTTTTGGTTTACCTCGACATGTTTCGGTCACATTGTGTTGCTGTGATGTGCCTTGTTCTCATACGGTTGAATTCAGGTTTGAGAGTTTTGTTATACTCAGAATATCAGAAGAATACAAATGTAGCAAAACAAGCAGAGCTGTTTGAGTTAATGCCCCTAAATTAATGTACCAATAACTTCCCAAAACTTAGTGTTTGCTTGATTTATGGAGCTTGTGAATATTGGTGCAATCTCTCCCAGCTGTAATTGGTTGATATTGCACCAATTACAGCTGAATAAATGATTCAACGGGTGACAAGTGTGATGTCACACCGGTGTTTCATTCATTTTCTCACACAGTTTCATTGAGTATGATATGAACTGTGCTCCTCAGAACAAAAAGATTGGACTATTAGTATATAATACATCTGGGTAAAGACTGAATAATATCAATAAGCAAGCATCTGAAACAAGGATGCAGTCTGACAAAGAATGAAAGACAAGTGAGTGATAAAGCACAAACAGAGACTGAAAGCACGTGTTGTTTCTCAGTAACATATTTTCCAGCTATCTCCCACAACCATCTCATCCTTTGACACACTTAGTGGATTTTGGTAAATCCTGCTGTAAAAGAGCAGCCTGAAGTGTGAGCTGCTCACTGATGCTGTTTGCTGTGTATTTATGTTATCGCAGTGATGTGAGCCCGTGTGATAAGCACATTGCAAAAGGTTAATGTAACACAGAATAAATCAAAATGCCTGTAAACAAATACCTTCACCTATGCTTCCGGGAGATGTGTCGATAACAAAAGCAGTGACTTATTTCACAGTCTAACAGAAACATTATTTCACCAGCAACTTCCTCTGCCTGTTGAACTGTTACAAATTGTCAGTCTTAACGTCAGTTAATAAGGTAAACGCATCTCATGTCTGTTTCCTCATCTTCACTTCCAGTAATAGAAAATAATCCTTCTTGATGTAAAAGCAGAAGAGGAAGAGAGGGAGAGAAAGAAGGAAATACCTAAGGCTGCTTCTCTGTTTCAGCATGTGTGATGATGCCCTGAAATAACCTGGTTATTGATGAAGCTGATGCATTGTTGCCCTGCACACTGAAGGCAGTCAGGATGTTGTAATCACCATTGTCTATCTGGTTGTGTGTGTCTATTTGCTCCAAGTTGCATCCTACATGGCAGAGCACTGAGTTAAATTCAGATGTGTCAAAAACTGCAGTACTGTCAGTGTCCACAGGGGCTGAGTCCAAAATGAGTCAATCCCAGTAGAGTGCCATGTTAAAATGTTGACATTTGGAGGAGAAATAAATATGCTTACAGCCTGGTACAAATAACAGCTTTATTTTCATAATCCACCTCTGTGAACTCTGTACGGGGGTTGAATTTTAATACAAGTCATACCAATGATCCAGACCCTAATAATTGTATATAATTCAGGATGTAGGCAGTTTGATTGACAGGTGTGTCCGGAGGGAGCAGGCTGTAATGTCAGTATGGTGACACCCAAAGCCTCTTTTATGAGCTTCCAAACAGCTCTTCAGAAAATTGATGAGTGAAATGTTTTCACGGTAAACCCAGCAGCAGCGAAGTTAGGTGGATGTTCACACACAAGTACACACAGTCACGCACACACAAACGCCCAAGAGACACACACAACAATGGTGAGCCCAGCAAATTCAAAGGCAGCATTCTTTAAGCTGCAATTAAAGCATTAGATTTGCTTCATTGAGATATAAGGCAAGAATATACTGTATATGTTAAACGTACATTATGCCCAGGGAAAAGTGTTTCTCCATGTTGGTTTGAATCTCATCAAGCACCTCTTATAGTCACACACCTCTACAAAACTAGTGATCAGCAGAATAGATGTGAACAGGTGAGCTCCACTAACAAAGAACAAGAAGGAGCCAACCAAAAGCTACTTTCCCTGGTAACTAGTTACTTTGTATAATACTGTAACTCTATCACTAACTCAGTTACTTTTTGACAGAAGTACAGTACCTAGTAACTATAGCTAACTACATTTTGACAGTGTGCTTAACACTGGACATCACATTGGGTTTGTTCATCCTTTCAATATAGTCTAAGGTTCACATGAAAACTCATAAATGGATCGTTGTGACACCTGGTGTCAGGGTGCATATCAGGGATATTTCCTAAGTGTCCTTTGCCTGCCATTTGGAATGAGATGGAATGGGTCATGAGTCGCACCACCTTTGGAACGGGGGGTAGGGGGTATAAATACAATAGGATAGGAGAGGCGGAAAAAAAGTTCCCAGAACTAAGCTGGGTACACAGAAAAAAAAACCTCAGCAGACATTTAGCATACAGTTGCATCACGACATTCATTTACAAAGCTTACAGAGGGCATTGGTAATGTGTGTGTTTAATCAGCATGCATGTCCTTGGGTGCGTGTATGTGATATAAGCCCGACAAGTCCTTGAGACCTGCCCCAGTCTACGCATCTCAGTTCGCATGGTTTTGCACAATAACAAAGCGGTTGCCATGGAGAAGCAGCCTTCAAGTAGCATGTCTTAATGAAGCATCCAGATTATCTCCTGTACAATCACCTTAATACTGCCTATGAACAGAAGCATATACACTTCCAGACACCTGGGTTTGATTTTGGTCCAGGTGCTTTGATCAATAGACCTTGTTCACAGCTTCAACAGGAAAAACACCACAGGGCATCTTAGTAACATAAATCATGGTTCAGTTCCATGTCAGTGTCATGTTAAAGGGGCAAGATGAACAAACTATAACCCTAGGAGTGATGCACCAAACTGGAATGCAGCTATGGTGAATTTAAGTACAGTGGTACCTCGCATAAAGAATTCTTCGCATAGAGAAAAATTTGTATACAGAAGAAAAAATTGGCAAAAAATCAAACCGCATAACAAAAAATTATTCGGACAGCGAATAATTCAATACGGTAGTGTTAAGTTACTTCTTTGATTAAGTTTGCTGTGTATACGTTCTGTAGTTCATAGCTTGTTTCGCTCTGCCTCCCTCCTCTTCCTCCTCCTCCTCGTCCTCCTCCTCCTCTACTGCCATCACCATAAAGCGTCACCTTTTATGTTTCTTATTGTGCTTAAGTTATTGTGTTTAAGTTATTGTGTTGTTTTTAGATTAGAATTTGGTTGTAAAGCACGTTGTTTTTAATCTGTGCTTGTTTTTAATTTGTGTTGAATAAAAGTTTA
>JAQQAE010011941.1:0-13378 GCA_029823295.1 Pseudamia nigra | reverse complement strand
CCTCTCTTATCTTTTTAAATGGGTGAACTTGCACATTTTTACATTTCCCAATACTTATTGTCCCCACTGTATATACTGTATGTGTGCTTAAATGGTCAGTAATTCCATAGCAATGTGATCACATTTTATAACAGACATTCACTAGGTAAAATGCCTGCCACAAAATATTTATTTGCTGAATACCAACAAAAGAAACCTGTTTGTCAGCCATGTAAACTAATGTAAATAATATAAAACACAAGTACCGGTGCTTTCAATTTTAAATTGTCAGAAGAAAATCTGAAGACCCCTGTTCTATACTGATTTACAGTGCATGATGGAAACATGCACTCATTTTTTACATGTACAAAAATCTGCCTACACCAAAAAGCACTCTTTTTTTTACTTGAAGTTAATCTAAGTTTACAACATCCTCTCATGCATCCAATGATTTATGACTAACCTCATGATATCTGGAGTGGTTGATGCTGTTGTTTGCTGCACATCTGGAGGTATTGTCAGATGTGGGGTAGGTGGTGTTTGTCAGCTCCTGCCAGAGCCGCCGGTACACATACTGCTGCACCAGAGGATAGATGAGAAAACTGGAGAAAGCATAAATACCAACCACAGGCTCCACAAGGAACAGACGCTTCATTTTGTGCTGCTGTTGGATCCCATAGGGAAAAAGGGGGGAAAAACAATTATATAAAACATATAAAACATATAAAATTGCAGATGGATCTAACAGTTAAAGACAGAGCATAATCACACATTTAGTTGTTACTGTTACCTGTAGCGTTAGGCTGCAGTGTGCAAGACAAATGAATACAAGCAAAACAGCAGCTCGCCTATATAAATAGTGCATTGTGCTGGTCATGTCACATTAACTTTAGAGAAATATTGATCGCACTTGCTCAGTTATCTTTGATAATGTCAAGACAAGTCTGGGCAACATAACCAACACCAATATCTCAAGAGTTTGACATACAACGTGTAACTATTAGATAGTCCTACAATATATATTGTTTGTTTTCATAAAACACTCCAAAGACTATCTGGGTCAAAAGCTGAATGACAGGGAGATATTAGCTTAATCCTACTGTATGAGTCCACAGGCAGAAGCGACAATTACGTACCTTTCAAACAGGCACCTGGACGAGATAATCACTGATCCACAGTGAAGCTCATGTTTTTATTGCAAGCTCACATCGAAGTTCTTGAGGTGAAGACGGGCAAACGTCATAGCACAAATGACCCGAAATGGTGAATGGCCCGCCCCTCATAACAGACCATTGGACAGTGATATTTCAACCGGATGTTTATTGGACAGAGTATGTGTCAGTCATTAGTCAAAGTGGACGAGCTCAAAATTTCCCATCTCTTTTTGACGCTTTAAAAAGTATCAACAGGAAGTACACTTTTGTGAATAAAATTCATAATACATCTCATGTTTAAATTTTCAGCGCATTGTTGAATAGTTTAACACTGAACATTCGCATTGCACCAGATATTACAGTAAGACAGAGTACGTGGTTTGCGTCGGAATGTACCATTTTACCTTCGCACCGGGAAGGATTTTGTTGTGACAGCCAAGTAAGAACCCGGCGGCCGCGGAAACGGTAAGGCGAAATACACTGTCCCTCTGCTATATAATCTGCATCTGAAATTGTTATTTAAAGACTATCTTCAAATGGGTGTGTGGGTTGTATGATTTAGCTCGCCAAATTGTTCAAACTTAAGCTTATCTCAATGACAGCTCTACCATCCTGGACATTCAGGTAACGCTAGTACAACCATCAAAATTCGCTGGAAGCTAACGGATCTTAGCAATCCCTGTGATTAACCGGTCCAATGCCATAAGTTAGGGTTGCAACTCGGTGGAGGATAAAAATAAGCCCACTTTTGCTTTATTGTCTTGTTAATTTTGTGTCATGCAATGACAAGCAGTGACATAAAAATTTGCAATAAAGCTAGCTAGTGGATTAATGTTAGCGTTAGCTGTGGCTGCTGCAGTTGCATTATAAAGTCGTGACTGTTCGTCCAGGGATGGATGATACCTCCGGCCCCTGGCCTAAACGGCCTGAACCAGTCACAACCACATGTAATATCCAATTAGTTTGTCATATAGTTGGGTCTTAGCTACAGAATCTGTGCTTAATGGATGCCATTTCGCAAGATATATGGATCACATATTGTGTAACGTATTGCCTAATATGATCATTCTCAGTGAGGGAGAATTCATTAGAAATGAAAACTAACGATTAAAAGTGCCTTAACTACTAATTTTAAGACTTTTTTACGGATCTTTGTTTAGTTCAGCTATAACGTAATTTTTCTCGTGTTTTACTCATAAAGTGCCATTCATATGGCCAGATTAGAGCATTTCTTTATGAACAATCAAAACTGCATCGAATTTTTATAGTATTCAAACTGGATTAAAATTATACATCACATAATCGTATGCAATTAATAGCGTTTCAGCTGATGTGTTGTCATGCATTTGTGTTTCAATTCTAGGTCATAGCATAGGTTACTTCATCTTGGAACAACTATGGCCTTCAGTAAGGGGTATCGCATTTACCACAAGCTGGATCCACCTCCCTACAGTGTCATAGTAGAAACCAGGACCAGGGAAGAATGCCTCATGTTCGAATCAGGAGCTGTTGCTGTTTTGTGTAAGGCCTTTTGAGTAATTGCAGTACAGTGATGTAGAGTGTACTCAATGCTAGAAAAAGATGACACAACAGTGGTATATTGTATGCTAATATTATTTTAGTTCTTTTACAGAGACCAGTGTGTGTGGTTTTTTTTTTTTTTTTTTTTCTCGTACCTGACAGTTTCCACTGCTCACTTCCTGCAGTCTTCCTTGGAGTGGTCACGTGATGTTGCTGTGTGTGTAAAAGAACTTAAATAATATTACCATTAGAAGACCAAATGAACCTAACTGGATTAGTATATTCTATGCTGTGAGAAGGATGCTAAAGTCAGCTACAATAACCTTGATATTTGAAGGAGAGCAATTATGGTATTGTTATGAAATTATGTTGTTTTTCTTTCTGTTTCAGCTGCAGCAGAGAAGGAGGCAATTAAAAACGCATACACCAGGATTGTTGATGCCTATGGAATTCTTGGGGTCCTCCGCCTGAACTTGGGTAGGTTATAAAATAACTCTACATTTTATACCTAATTACTGAAATTTATTTGGGACTTACCAGGTCTGACCCTGGTTGATACTTGACTGTAAAGTCCCTCTTGGTTCTGGCCCTGTCGATGCTTACTTGTAAGCTGCTTTTTCCCGCCCTCTACATAACCTTGACAGCTCTTGTTATTACAACAAAGCAAAAAGCTTAGTTAAAGATTCAGTTTTAGATATGGCTGAGCCATGATTGAATGGTAATTTTGTAAAAGAAGTGGCACAGAAATGTTATTAATTTTTTTCTTAAACCGTTACTATATATCTTCTTTTAACTGAATTATTTTCATGTCTATCATCATACTGCTTGTTTCCTTACTGTTCTTTTCACATTATACTTAATATTACTTCTTCACACTCATAAATACCTTTCTCCAACTTTGGTCTACAGGTGATTCCATGCTACATAGCTTGGTAGTTGTCACAGGATGCAGCTCTGTAGGAAAAGTCCAGGACTCAGAGGTTTTCAGAGTCACACAAACAGACTTTATATCGCTGAAGAATGATCCAGCAGATGAGGAGCGGATCTCTGAGGTGCGAAAGGTCCTTAACTCAGGACACTTCTATTTTGCTTGGTCTTCCACCGGAGTTAGCATGGACTTGAGTCTCAATGCACATCGCAGGATCCTTGAAGACACTACAGACAACCGCTTCTTTTGGTAGGAGCATGAAGTTATTACTGTAACGCACCTAAACTGCATGCACAGAAACATAGGCTTAATTTATGATGTATAATCAACAGTTCCAGCTCTCTGTATAATTTAATCATCTATATAGGCTCTGCATTTTGTAATAGATTATGATATATATGACATTGAAAGAGAGAAATAAAATATTCACATTTGGTTGGCTGAGAAGTTAAACTATACAATTATTTAGTTTATGATTCAATAAATTGAGAGACAAATGTAACTTCATCAGAACTACATTAAGTTATTTGTGATATGGGCACATATTATTTGGAAAACAAGGTACCGTATGACTATTCAATGTTTCCTCTGACTTGTATGTGTGTGCTGTTTATGTGTTGATGAACCACAAGGAACCAGTCTCTGCACCTCCATCTAAAGCACTACGGAGTAAACTGTGATGACTGGTTGCTAAGGCTGATGTGTGGCGGGGTAGAAATCAGGACCATCTATGCTGGCCACAAACAGGCTAAGGCCTGCATCTTCTCCCGCCTCAGCTCAGAAAGAGCTGGCACAAGATTCAATGTCAGGGGAACAAATGATGATGGACAGGTGGCCAACTTTGTGGAGACTGAACAGGTGAATCAAATCTGACAGTTTTAAAAATCCTTGAGTGTCTCATGTAAGTAGGTGTTTTAAAAAATGTTATTTCAGGAGTTCCTGCAATGATCTTGGGCAGTCCTACCACTAGTCACATAAAAAAGTTGTAGTTTGCAAGATATTTGCATACTGCACACATGCAAAGTTTTTCCATGACCTTAGTGACTTCTATTTATTTAAGATGGTTACTAAATGATCATGTCTTTTTGTTGTGATCCAGTGTTCTAGGTCTCATTGTCAAAACATGTGCTTGCATTTTTCTCTCCTCCATCAAATTAATCAGTTTTTTCCCCTTACTTTAATTGAACAAAGATAAAGACTTGTCACTAAGCAGAATTACTGCAATTAAAAGACACTGAGTAGTGCAGTAACACTTCTACTACAGCCTCACCACAAATCACTACAGAAGTCAGTGAATGCTTCTCCTCTCTGTTTGTGTGATTTTTTCCTTCCCCATTTTGTGTTCCGACAAAGGCCACCCATACACAAAAACTGATAATAGTGCATCATATAACCCACTAGAGTGTTTTTTCTTATATTTGTTCTACACAAAGAGGAATTAACATTTTGTCAGTTTCTCATGATTACATGGTTTTCGGTTTTTCCTCCCAGTGTCACAAGATTTTTTTTATTTTTTTTTTTTAAAAAGATTTTTAATCTCACTTGTACTAGTTGGCATTATAATACGGTGAATACAGTGGGATATTAAAGGAATATGTATATGTGTTTATAAATATTATTATTTAAGGAATATTTATGTATTTCATATAAGTTAAACAAACTTGTATTTGCTTCTAACAGGTTGTTTTCCTTGATGACAAAGTCTCATCCTTCATACAAATTCGTGGATCCATTCCTCTCTTCTGGGAACAGCCAGGAATTCAGGTAATGGAAAACAAAGTCTCCTAAATAAATACTGAAGATGTTATGCACTGCCTGGCCCAAAAAAAAAACCTTGCATATATTTTGTTGGACTGCCTTGAGCTTTGATGATGCCACACATTCACTGTGGCATCATTTTGATAACCTGCTGCAGTGTCACAATGTTTATTTCTGTCCAGAGTTGCAAAAATGATTTCTCATGGTCCCTGAAACACTCTTTCACAATTTGAGTCTGCTAAATCCTGGCATTGTCATATTGGAATATGCCCATGCCATTAGTGAATAAAAATCCATTGATGGAATACACTGCGGTCTCATTTACAAAACTTTGCATAGGAGCCACACTAAAACTTGGCACACAGCGAAAAGCCAAAAACAGCGTACGCCAAAAATAGCCTGATTTATAAAACCATGCAGCTACACATCTTCACGCAGTTTCTCCAGACTCCAAGCTTTATGCTCCCCAGCAAATTGAAGCCTTTTTTTCTGATTAGCCTCACTGATAAGTGGTTTTCTTACGGCTACACAGCTGTTTACTGCCAATCCCTTGAGTTCCCTTTGCATTGTGCATGTGGAAATACTCTTAATTTCACTATTAAACATAGCCCTGAGCTCTACTGCTGTTTTTTTGCAATTTTATTTCACCAAATGCTCATTCAAGATTTTTTTTCTGACCACATTTCTTCCTCAAAGATGATTGTTCCCCACTATCTTTCCAGTTTTTAATAATGCATTGGACAGTTCTTAACCCAGTTTTAGTAGTTTCTAAGTATCAAACTCCTAAGTAGCATCTAAGTAGCAAACTCCTTAGATGTTTTCTTTGCTTGATGCCAATAATTTGACCCTTCTGAAACAGATTCACATCTTTTCCATGACTACAGGATGTCTTTGACATGGATGTTTAAGAAATGAGGGAGGCTTTTACCTATTTGCTTTAAATCCAGGTGGTGACTACTTTTTTGGCCAGGCAGTGTATATGTATTAAATAAGTGTTGAAAATGTTCATATATTTGCTACATCATACAAAAATCATAAAGCCCTTTGTTTGCAGTTAAGCTCTCTTAAAGCAGTGAAAACACCTTGCAAATACAAATCTATCTTATTCTAATTTATCTCATAAAAGTATCAAAATTTAATACATATACTCAAGGTTACTATATTGGATGTCAAATTTCTAGTCTATTTTAACACATTTTATCCATGCTGTGTTTAGAAAAAGTCCGTTAAGGGTGTTTTGTTGCAACTGAATGAGAATCGGCACCCTAATGGACTGGATGAGAACCCCCATCTGGTATAACCAATTTCAATCCTTTAAATATGTCTTGCCTTTTTGGCTCTGCTGGTGTTGGTGTTATGCTGCAGATAAGGCTCTCTGTGCAATGCCAGAGGTGAAAGGTCAAACAGGAAGCTTTCCCTTTAAGAATATGCTTTCATGTTACAGTATCCATCCATCCAGTAACACTGTAGAGTAGGGCTGGGCGAAATGGCAAAAAAAAATTACTACGATATATTTCTTCATCTCATCCGATCTCGATTATTATCATGATTTTTTTATATTGTTTTTAAACTCCCAGTTTTAAAGCATCTGTACTGAAAACTAAAGAAACTAGAGATTAGTTTGTTTTATTAACATTCAAAGTAAATAACGAAGCAGATTAAATAAGATGAACATAGAAACATATAAAATGACACAATGGCTGAACTGCTAATGCTGTGTGTACTGGCAGCAGTGGCAGGTTCTGCAGTCTCCACTCGCATTTTCATGCTTTCTGTATAATCACTTGGGTGGTACTTCTTCAAATGATTAAACAGATTTGTTGTGTTACCGGTTTTTGAGAGCACCGATCGCCAACATACCTTGCACGTCGGCTTAATTTGTTCCACGTCACTTTGGAGATACCCAAACCAGGACCATTCCACCGATGTTGAGTAACTTTTCAACAACAGCCTCATCTTCGCAGGATAACTCCTAAGTCATGGCTGCCATCTATTTCGCTGCCCTCAGCTCCATGTTTAGCTCCATGTTCGGTGATTCTGTTTACTTCTCCAGCCACTTACAAACGAATGTGGAGCAGCAGGACAAGGTCAACTTTTATTGACTGTTGTCACAAATGTTTGCTTCTTCTTTTGACTATCCAGCATACTGGACACATCCAACGCATATTGCTGCCCTTATGCAGCGCCTCAAACGCACATTTCCAACATGTTTGATCGAGTAAATATGCTCACGATCACTAATCGCGATCATATAATCGCTCAGCCCTACTGTAGAGATTCACAGCAGCAATTAGGAGTATACCTGAATTCAACACCATAATGTTATTGGGGTTCTCCTGTCCTTGTCATGACATTGCACAGACAGGTGAATTGGATCAGATATGGGGGCCTTACTTATAGTTATAGCAGTTGGTAAAGGGCATTTTTCTGTTTTCCTCAGCTCCCAGACATCTTTGGTCAGGTGAGAACCTGGTCTGAAAACACCCCCCTAACCACTTTACTCAGCCTTATGTTTGAGTATACATGGTTAAATGGGACAAGTTGTTAAGTACCAAAGGAATCCAAATTCATTCTACATGATATTTTGTTTAGTCTAAACATAGGATGGTGGGATTGGGGCTGTTTTCAGACAGAACTATAGACCTCCTGCTTTTAAACCGCTGTTGTAGCTTTTAGCCTCCTTAATCAGCTGTGTGTAGGCTTTCTCTCTCCTCATCATACTCTAAACTACTCCCTGAGCAGGGTAACTGCAGTTTTGTGCAGAAGAAGAATTTCGCAGCAATGCAGCATTAGTGTACATACCATATTTGTTTATAGTCTCTGAGTGATATTGTAGTGTAGTGTCATGAAACACTGCATGGAAATCTGTTCAGTCATGGGGCCTTTCTGTTAATTACTTGTTAGACTCATGGTTGATGGTGCCTTTTCATGTTTTTTTGCAATTGTTTGTGGAAATACCACCTGTCAGCTGAATGAAATCACATTTCCCACCACAGTCATATCTTGTATCCTTAGATCTTTCCCACGGTCTAAATGTACTGAAATCTTGTATAACAACATTTATCTCAAGTTTCACTATTTAATTCTTGCATCGTCAAAGACAGTTTTATTGACAGTAACCCAGATTAACCTTTGAGCGAGAGGTGCAGCCAAATGTGTGCAAGAGTTTTGGTTTTAGGGCTACTCCTGTAACCTGAGTCTTGTCAGATGCCATCCCAGGGAGTTATTAAATATGCATAGCATAGACTTGAACAATGGTGGAGCAACAAAATGGTAGCAGCACGTTGCAAAATGTCTAGTCTTGCCAAATGCAGGCTGCCAATTTCAGATCATCAACATGTTCAAGGAGATGACTCAGAACAAAAGCAGACAATGCAAAAAATGAAAAAAGAGAAGCTGGAGTTCTACGTAAAGGGGGGGGGGGGGCCTACCAGGGCAAAAGGGCTAAGGAAGGTGATAGTTGACATGCACTCTAGTGAGGCTGTGATCTCCAGAGAAAATGCAGCAGAGGAATGGTGAGTAGAATGTGTTAGTGTTGAAGAATGTAGAAAGTAAAGTGGGAACAAAATGGGACAAGAGAGATGGTTTTGTTTTAATGTTTTCAAAGTCTGACACTTCATTAGAGGAAAAAGACGAGAAGATTAATGAAGTCAGGAAAATGTGTATCCGGAGGGAAAGATGAGGTGGGAAACAGAATCCCATCCTGCTGAGCTTGTTTGCTGTAGTCTTGCCTTTTTTATTTCTTTGTACTGCTCCTGTGTGGTTATGGTGATTCAGTTTGCTGAACAAGAAAAAGAAGAAATGGTGAAATACAAAGGCAAAGACCAGGAAATGTGATCAAAAATATACTGGAAGAGGTTGTGCAGAAGACTATTCAAGGTTTCTCTGCTCCTCAGTGTTGGCTGTATGTCCAAATCTTCCTATGTTGTCCTGTGTCAAAATTTGTCCTGTGCCATTTTTTGCTATGATAAAGGTCTTATTTCCACAGTTCAAGCTTTGTCCTAAAATTCTGTCCTAAATCCATTCTTCACCAGGTTTCCTGGCCATCTGCAATCTGTGCTTGTGTTTGTTTTATTACTTTATTCTAAAGGACAGCGTGACATCTATCATCTTCGTCTTTTCTGGCTGTCTGTGCCCTCTAGGTTGGCTCACACCGTGTCAAACTTTCTAGGGGATTTGAGGCAAATGCACCAGCATTTGAAAGGTAATTAAAATATTCTTTGGGGTGTCTCAGTGTGTTAATGTGTTGCATGGGATATTTCTGGCCTGCAGTAGATTACCAGTTCTCTAAGGAGGTGACTATAATACTATGTCTCTGCTGAGTCACTGCTCTAGCCACCATTTAAGATAAGAAAAGATCTTAATTGACGTGTGCCCTTGCATTTTAGTACAGAGGTGCATGTTTTACATTTGTTTTTTGTATCTGAATTTAATTTTTCAGAATTAAAGTTAAACAATTCAAATTGTGAAGCTGTGCTAGAATCATTAAAAAACCTCCTTGATGACTCAAGTGACGGGTGACTACTGAGGCCCAAGTGAAGCACATTTGTTCAGTTAAACACATCATGATTCAGTTTCTTAGTTTTTCTTATTTTTTCAAAGGATCCCGACATTAGCTTAAATAATCATGAGGGTTTCAAGCCTCATGAATACATTATTTAATACACTACGATGTATAATTTGCAATTATTATATTTACAATTGGTCAAAACTTCTCTAAATGTTAAGTATGTTGATACCGACTTGCATCCCTGAACATGATATTTTGCCCTTGCTTTTCCTACATGCATGCTTTACAAGGTGAACGGACTAGCGCACTCAAGAGTTTTTAAGGTTTCAGCATTTTGCTCAAGGATTCTTGGGCTTGAATTGGTTGTCACTGAGGCAGAAAAGCGAGGCCATCTGCAGTAAAGATGATCACCCTAATCTCTGTGCCACACCTTGATAACACCATTACTGGCTTCATTCTTATCTTTTTGTAGCTGCCCTATCGGTCTCAAAGTGACCGTGTTTATCAACCTCCAGACATGAGCACATTATTGGTTCCTTGATAGTCACAGTATTTTTGTTTAAGTACAGGTCGTACTTAAGTACCGTACCGATATTCGGAATTTTGACATATAACGGTATCTGTGGTTTTTTTTTTTTTTTTTTTTTTTCAATCCGACGGGCCGAGATCAAGAAATCAATTTAAAAACTGGGCTATTTTGGCTCAGATGCTGCTGCCCCTTGCTTTCTTCTGCCACTTCTGTCTGGGAGAGGTAAAGTTTTCTTGTGTGGAGAAGCTCTGCAGAGCAAACACGTGTCAAAGGTAAACACAGAAAACTCTCCCAAAATTGTATTAAACATCCTAGTGCTCTATATCGCACAACTACTACTAACGTTACAGTGTGCAGCAGAATAACATAAGAGCAGAGTAAACATTAGTGGCAGCTCTGCCAGCTCACAGTACCTTCCGACATTTTTGTGAATTACTTGAAAGAAGGCTGTTGGAAATATTTATGTGGAACCAGGCTGTGATTGTAGAAGCCTGTGTGTTATTGAGAGAGCGTGTAAAAAAACTCAAATCACTTGTTTTATTGTAGGGACCCACGCTAAGGTGGAGGCTTAGTTTTTACCATAACTTTAGTTCACCAGTCTGGCTCTAAATGCTCAGCAGACTATGTATTAGCAATGGGGAGAATGTATGCAATGTGGAGAATAGTGTGTGTTTGTGTGAACGTCGAATGAAAAACTCTACAGCTCACGACTACTGCAATAACTTGTGAGTCTAGGAACTCCATGCACTCCAGAAGTGCCAATTTTTACACTTTTACTGCAAATGAATATCTGCTCCAAATATTGGTCATCGGCCTCCTTAACTACTAATAATCTGTATTGTTTCGTCCTGAAAAATCCATATCGGTTGATCGCTAGTTTTAAGATAACCTTTTGGCAGCAACATACAGCCTTTAAGTGTTGAGCAGTGTGGCAATATAAAAACGGAATCAAGTCCATTCAGTTTTTTTTACTACTTAAGGGTCTGTGTCCGCAGAGAACGTATTTAACACTGCAGGTGCTACTGCACCCTGCTTTGCCCAGCGTTTTTTGTTGCTGTGGTTTTGTGCAGGCCACTTGTTGTTTGGTAGACTCTGAACCCAGAAAGGTACATATTTTTGAAATACTGCTATATTTAGAATACAAAAGGGTGGTTTAAGATTTTTTTTCAGGTGAGAATATGGGGGATTAAAAGTAAAATCTGCAGTCAATTTGCAAGATGATGCCTATGTAAAGATTTCATCTGATGATTTTGGACATGTATGGAGTCAGTGTATGTGTCAGTGTTTACGTGAAGTGAGTGTGGGGGGATAACTATATCCCCCCACACTCACTGTGGCTGTTCTGTGTACTAACACAGAACAGCCTTAAATTGAATATCAATATTATTATTGAGTGACTCAATAATCATGGCGTAATCACATGAATGAGTCGGACGTACGTCCATGGCTACATCAAGGAGACACATAAAAATGTCCTTTTCACACAGTAATGATTCCAAACTGTAATGGAAGTCGTGCACGGTCACTTCATAACATCATGGAAATCCTTCAGTATTAGATAATAAAGTTATCAGTCAGTTCGCCTCCATCATGGTGCAGAAGTTCCCTGTTTATTTCCTATGTCCTGCCCCTTCTCAATTTTGATTGGGTGGCAAGTGAACAGTGATTGTCAATCGCAGCTCTGTTCTAGGCTGAGTATTGAAACAGCTTCAGCCCAGTGCAATAAAAATGCTGTGTTCTAGGGTTCCATAGGACCCCCCCCCCCCCAGACACTTACAGAGTTTTAGTTGTTTCAGTGACAAAGAGCACAGTTAGTCACTTTGGTAGTCAGATTGAGTCACTCTGTGAATGAAACATGTTCCTGATCTTTCAGCATTCCCCTGTTGACATTCCATAAATGTAGATACTAAGTGCAGTACAGGAACCATAGTACTTGTATTGTAGTATGTATCTCATAACATTCTGTCTTACTACTCAATGTCTCTTACTTTTATCTACTGCATATCTACTTTATATATTTTTACATTTCAGATGCTCAACTATGCTTGTGTTTTCCAGACATTTCGCTGCTTTGAGGAGGTTGTATGGGAAACAGGTGATCATCAACCTCCTGGGCAGTAAGGAAGGAGAACACATGCTCAGTAAAGCGTTTCAGGTGAGGAGAACTGTACTCTGTTCTCACACACTGACATACATGGGTCTGATCATTCTAAGTTTACTCACTACAGAGTGTAATTTAATGCATAAACTCTGTACCAAACAGCTGTTTCTTTTACTCTCTGTGTAAGCTCAATTAATAGCCACATTAATGATTTTTTTTTTTTTGTGTGTGTGTGTGTGTGTGTGGGTAGGCCCGCTGCTCTGTGACACATGCCACAGTTTCTTCTGCAGTATCAGTCAAAAGGCTACAGAAGAACTTTTTTCAGCCCTGTTTATGAGCTGTGTATAGGGTTGCTGTCCATGTTTCCTTGCCACTCGGTGCACAAAAGGTTGTCCATTAGTTTAAGTCATCTGTCTGGCAGAACAATTGACTGTATGGTCATCTCAACCCCATCTGTTAAAACACAATTTGTATTTAAATCAGTTTCTATCAGGGAAATGTTCTTTGTAAATTCATATAGATCAGGGGTCGGCAACTTTTGCGCGCAAAAGAGCCATTTTAGTACCTCTCTCACCAAATATAATTTGCCTGGAGCCGCAAAGCATGCTTTATCTTTAAATGATTATATCACAGTTTATTATTTTACATACAGTAGCTGTACTAGTTGTACTGTTAGATTTCTTTTGTATTTAGTTGTTAGTAATACCTTTTGCCCCTCTTGATACATCTTGATACATTTTACATTGAGTGTTGCCTGGCAACAGGAGAGTGGCGCCACTGTGTTGCCCGTGCTGCTGAGTTGGACATTTTGCTTTTACTTGTGAACTCTTGTTTTGGAGATTCTTTGAAATTAAATGAATTATTACTTTGTGTCAACTTTAAACCTCAGTTCGTGTTT
>JAQQAE010011940.1:0-13378 GCA_029823295.1 Pseudamia nigra | reverse complement strand
ATCAGCTCTGAGCCCCTTCTTGTTCGCTATGGTGATGGACAGGCTGACAGATGAGGTTAGACAAGAATCTCCATAGACTGCGGAGCCTGCATCTCAAGGACACGAAACACTCCTTTGAGCACAACAATGTTCTGATCTTGGCCAGCGAAGATAGGTGTGGTTTGAGCATGGAGTGAAAGAAGACATTTTTGTAAATGGGGAACAACCCTCTCTGAACAGATGTGAACACCTCAGACACCAACTTTCACCTGTTTACTGCTCGGTGCTGGAAACCCTACCAAACTGCAGCAAACTTCCTGGGTCACTCACATACCCCCCTCAGTCCTCATCCACAGAGTGAAACTGTCAACAACCCTCCCCCCACACTCCTGCATTGTCAGGGACAAGGACCCTAATGACTCTGTAACAACCCTGGCCCAGGTGAAACTAACACCTTTTAGGGTGAAAGGGTGGAGTCCTGAGCCACAGAGGATAAATTCTGGTTGCCTGCATGAGTTTATTTAGAACTGAAGAGGCTTCCTGAATAGGTAGTGAAATGTCTTCAAATCAAATTTCCAGTCCAGTCGACAGAAGGAAAACCACATGCCTTGGATAATCTTTCCGTGTTTATGTTCTGTTCTGTTCTGTTCTTTTTCTTCTATTCATCTGGGGGCCACTTCTGCTGTACTGCGCTAGAGCGCCCCCACAATTTCCGATGGCACTGCGCCGAGAGAAACTGGAAGAAACCAGAAGAAGCTGAAACTATTTTAGTCGTAACATGAGTTTTTCGTCACGTGACGGGACAAAATTTGACAAATATAAAATAAAGTCAGAAATCAGAAATGGGGTAAACACTTTTTCACAGCACTGTGTGTAGTGAGACTGAAAATGTCATATACCCATGGGTTGTTGACTATGGGACTTTTCAGTAACCTTTTCAAGTAATTGCTTGGAGCTTTCCTTCATCTTCACTATGTTGTTGATACCAGGAATACTGATTCAACAGTGGCTGGACCTTCCAGACACAGGTGTCTGTACTACTGTCACAAAACATTCAGTACACTCAGGTTATCTTCGTTTCACAAACTGTGAGACTTGCACCTGTGCTGGTTTATTCCAGTCATGTTAAAAGGGGTGAACACTTATGCAATTGCACATTTTCCATTATGTATTTTAAGTAATTGACATTACTTCACAGAAATATGTTTTTACTTTGAAATCATGGATTTGTTTTTTGTAAATTCTTTTTTTTTTAAGTCAAATTACATTGACAGTTATTCAGTTTATAATGCAGTAATGCGTGAAACATCCAGTGAGGGGTGTGAATGTTTTTTAAAGCAATGTGTTGGATACAATTAGAGTAGACTTAAGAGTTAGTCCTATCTTGGATGACAGTTGACAATGTGAATAGTCCAGTTGTCTTTTTTAACAGTGCATTTTGCTGCATCAGTGGCTCAGCATATATCTGTATCCACTTACAGCAGTGATTTTATTTCCGTGTCACATTTCACCTGAGATCATGTTACGTGTGATTCTTCTTCTGCTCATGCTTTTTTCTTACCCATGCAGATTTTGTTTTTCCACTGACTAAGAGTTTTCCGCTAGAACTACAAGCTGAGAAAGACGTACACTTGACTGATAATCGACGCTTTTCCCAAGAGAAACACCTTCTTTGTCACAGGACAGACTGTTTAGAATGGAACATGAATATAGCAGGTGTAGTAAATACAGGCATATGTGGTGTTGGGTGTTGTTCTTGTTGATGAAATACAACTAAATAAAGCTTGACTGGGTTTATTTGTAGAAAAAAAATGTGACTTTTCTCTATTGGATTCTTGTTGCAGCTTCAGTTTTCTGTATTACTGCCTGTCAGGGCTGCAAGATTTAATGAAAAGTCAGACTGTGATTATTGTGGGAAATAATTGTGATCGAGATTTGCAATTTGCATTTATTTGTTGTCAAGGAAAATACACATATTGTACAAGTGGAAACGTCAAATCCAACCATTTAGCATAAAATATATAAAAACTTACAAAAATAAAATAACTTAAAAATACACAAAAGCAAGTTGTGACACTGGAATGTTTTACACAAAAACTTATCACCAGATAACATTTTTTTTAAATCATTTACCTTTAATTGAAATTACACCCTCGGGCATAAATAAAGTGTGATTGATTGATTGATTGATTTGTCACCTTTTCCAAATGATGTACACCACTACTCAAAAGTTTGGACACACCGTCTCCTTCAGTGGTTTTTCTTTGTTACTTTAAACATTCTCCATTAGTAAGACATCCAAACTGTGAAAGAACATGTATGGAATTATGTAGAAACCAAAAATGTGTGTAACAACCCAGAACATGTTTTATATTTTAGATTGTCCAAACACATTTAGCTTTGATGACAGCTTTACCCACTCATAGCCTTCTCTCATCACCATCATCATCTTAATTTGTGCCATCTTTTGTCTTCTTCATATGCTTTAGAATCGGGGCTTTTCAACCGATTTGGATCCACAAACCACCATTAGGACTATGAAGCAGGCAGCTGTGGCTTCAGACGTAGCTCATCACCACCAGTGCATGAATGAATAATGGAATCAATGGAAAACGTCTTTGAGTGTCCAGAAATGCGCTACACAAATCCTACCCATTATTAGTGTATATTACAGTAACGTCAATTACTGATTTATTGTGTTTTTTTTAAATAAAGTAATATGGGCCCTTAGGGATGCACTATTGGCCGATGTGTAATTTTCCTCTTTCTCTTGTTAAACCTTTTAATGTCAGGAGTGTTTTTACTGAGTAACGGTCAAATATGACTTCACCTAGACCTCCTGTAGTTCCAGTGTGATGGGTCTGGACAGCTCAGTGACCTCTATGAGTCGTTTCCTGTGAACCCCCACTTTGCTGTCCTCTCTGTACCTATCATCTTTCAGAGAGTGAGGTTTACTGGCGTCGGCATTCGCTCAGCCTCCTGCTATGAGACAGAGGTGGGGCTCGTCGTGTCCCATCCTGTTGAAGGCAGCTAAAAACAGCATTGTGCACACTGTTTGTGCATCTAAATGAAAATGAAGTATGTACAGTGAAGAGAAAGATGACGTGATGCCAAAAGCTCAGTGGAAGAGCAGTGGCAGGCCAGCACTTGTCAACAAACCATTGTGTCTGCAGGTCATTAATTGATTAGTCTGAATAGAGTTGAGTTCCGTGGTAACATTTAAAGCTATAACTGCACCTATAAGTCTTAAGTGTTTTTACTTTGTGCTTATTATTGTGGTTGCTTTGTTAATTTTCTAATTATTTGTATTTTTCTTGATTATTTTTATCATTTCTGTTCATTTGTGTGATTATTGTGGTCATTTTTGGGTTTTTTCAGGTAACTTATGTTCATTTTCTTTATTCATTTGGTTACTTTTTGTTATTTTGGTCATTTCTGTTCATTTTATTCATTACATTGGTCATTTTTCTTCATTTTCTTGATTTCTTTGATCAATTCTTTATTAATTTTTTCAATTTCCTGATTATTTTGATCTTTTTTTCTTTATTTTGGTTATCTTTCTTCACTTTATTTGATTATTTCATTATTTAGTTAATTATCTTGATTATTAATACTTGTCATGAGGCCTCAGCCTCGAATTGTGAAGCGCCTAGAGATAATCGGCGATTATGATTGCCGCTATACAAATAAAGATTGAATTGAAAATTATTTTCATCATTTTATATCTTTTTCATTGTCCATTTTTCTGATTATTTTGTGCTTTTTTATTTCCATCATTGTTCATTTAGCTATTTCAGTGATAATTTTGTTCTTTTGATAATTTTTTGTTCATTTTCTTGATAATTTTGTGGAATATTTTGTCCATTATATTACATGATACACAAATTGTCCATGGTGAAGCTGTGTATTATTTTGTTCATTCTTGGTTATTATTTTATTTTCTTGATCATTTTGTTATTTTCTTTTGCCAATTTTGTTTATTTTACTAATTTGTTGTATTTGTTTCTTCAATAGAGGAAATGGAAAATTAACAAAATAAGATCAATCCCCATTTTTATACATATCTCAAGTTTAAAGAGTAAAATACAAATAAGTGAAGTACATGTGGATTCATTTACATTATAATAGGAGATATTATAGGTTGAGTTTGGTTAGAAATGATTTCAAAAAGCATTAATTCCAAAAATTAAAAATAAATTAAATTGTTGGATGCATCCGCAGCTCTTGTTGGTGAAAAGATTAATTTGAGAACGGCGTAAACACACACACACACAACCTGAGTTCACCGGGTTTATTATTTCCAAAATGAGGTTGGTCGGTTGATGAGAAAGAATGCAGACTGGGTTGCTGTTACTTCCACGGCAGCCAAATTGGATTTGTTGCTGGGTGCTTGTTTGATTTTATTCACATTTAGGCCCACTTGAATACACTGGCCCAGTTTGAATGGTTTTATTTGGAGTTGTCAGATCAACGCTGTCTCCATGGCTTTCTCTGGGTATCTTTTGTTCTCTGAGCTCAGCTTTTAAAATTAGCATTAGAGCTAGGTGATTCAGCCAAAAATAGGACATGAAAGCAACATGCAAAACCATATTGGAGGGGTGTCCAATCATTGCCACAAAGGGCCGAGTCACTGCAGGTTTTCTTTCCAGTCACTCACTAAAGCAGATGTTTTCAATGAAGAAAAATCAGTGGGAAGGAATTCAGTGAGATGACCTGCTGAAGGGACCAGCTGGGAAGAAGTGTTTCAGCCCTTTGTGGCAATGATTAGAGACTGCTGCTATAGACTGTGTATATATTATTGAACATTAATCATGATTTCATGTATTGGTTTCTGAACAGTTGTTTTGTGACTAATTTGACACCATGTTGGAACCAAAAACATTACCATAATTGGAGAAATGAAGGCAGAACTATGGGAGGGCAGTGCTAATCGTGGCTCGCGGATCAGGACTTATCCTTCAGTTCTCTTAAAAAGCATATGTCCGGAACTGCCTTCTTCCATCTCCGTAAAATTGTTAAAATTAGGAATGTCCTGTCGCAAGGGAATGCAGAAAAATTAATCCATGCATTTGTTATGTCTAGGCTGGATTATGGTAACTCACTATTGGCAGGATGCCCAAATAAAGACATAAAAAGTCTCCAGCTGATCCAAAATGCTGCAGCACGAGTTTTAACTGGAGTCAGAAGGAGATATCACATATCTGCAATACTAGCTTCCCTTCATAGGCTACCAGTAAAATTTAAAATCCTCCTCTTAACTTACAAAGCACTAAACAACAAGGCTCCATCCTATATCAAAGACCTTATTGTTCTCTATAAACCAATCAGAGCTCTCCGCTCTCAGAGTGCAGGCCTACTTCTGGTTCCTAGAATCTCTAAAACCAGACTGGGAGGCAGAGCCTTCAGTTACCAAGCTCCTCTCCTGTGGAACCAACTTCCAATGTGGGTGTGAGATGCAGACACACTCTGTACCTTTAAACTAAGATTAAGACTTTACTTTTTGACAAAGCATATAGTTAAGTCTAGGTCACATAAACCCTTAATCTTCCTTTAGCTCTGCTGCATAGTCTTAGGCTGCTGGAGGACAGTGATGCCCTGAGCGTTGCTTTCTATATCTTTCTTTATCTCCTTTTTTAACTCTTCCCTTACCTCTCTCTAAACCTCTTCCCTTTCTCTCACTCTTTCTCCCACCATCTCCCTCTCTCCTTTTCTCTCTCCCTCTATATCTCACTCCATCTTCCTTTTCTCTCTCCATCTCGTACCTCTCTAGTTGCCCCTCTTCCTCTGTCCCTCTCTACCCTCCTTTCTTATTTTCTATTTTGCAATATTGTAATACTAACTTTCATCTTCCTTGTAGTTTTGTGCTTCCTCCTTCTGCCCTAGGTCTCTAGGTCTCCTGATGTTCTTGCTGTGTGTTTGCTGGTTGTGGACGTTGTCCAGTGTATGCATTTTTTGTTATTTTATCTCTACTCTTTTCTTTTGTCTCTCCTCTGTCCACTAACCCCAACCGGTCGAGGCAAATGGCTGCCTACCCTGAGCTGCTGGTTCTGCTGGAGATTTTTCTCTTCCGTTAAAGGAAGTTTTCCTCCACCCCGGTAGTTTTCCTCCCCCATCCTCCTTGGCTTGCTCTCGGTAGTTCTGTTGGGTTTACTCTCTGTATAGTCTTGAAGTCTCGACCTTGAATTGTGAAGCACTTAGAGATAATCGTCGATTATGATATGCGCTATACAAATTCAATTGAACTGAATTAATGTTAAATACAAAGTAAACAACAGTAATTATGCATAAGCCCACTCAGTCCTAGTCAGTCGTCATGTCCTTGGGCAAGATACGTCACACACCTTGCTTTGTATGAATGTGAATGAATAAATGTTTGGTGGTGGTTGGAGAGGCCGTTGGCATGGATTTGCAGTGATGTTTCTGTTAGTCTTCCCCAGGGCAGCTGTAGCTACAGATGTCGTTGACCACCACCAGTGTGTGACTGTGGAGTGAATGAATAATGGAATTGATGGAAAGCATCTTTGAGTGTGTGGAACAGTGCTATATAAATCTGGTCCAGTTAGTTAAAATGGAAACAACTTTTTTTTTTTTTTTTACATAATTCTGTCTTTAACATTGAACTTACATCATTAATGTGATTAATTGGTCATTGAAAACATGTAAAGTAGTAGTCTTTTTAGATCAATGACAGGGTAGTCATGATGTCACCTGTTATGGTTTCTGTTCTGATATTTTGAGGCCAGTCATGTTGTCACTTTCTGGATGCCATTTTGCAACCAAAACAGGATGTGACCACATTTGGAGAAATGACTGCAGAGGGGATTTATGGGTAAGGTAATGCTAAACGCTAGCTTACGGTACTCACTAAAGGCCATCAAGCATTGTCTACCCATGTCCTATTACGGTGTCGTTAATGTATGTACTTACCTACAGAAGCTAGAAAGGTCCAACTTAAACTGACTCCACAGATGAGTGGAGCGGCCATACAGACCTGTCAATCAAAGCCCAGTACAGCAGAGGTTTGTCACACTGTTTCCTGTAATGTCTTCGTAACTAGATCATTTGAGTTACTGTTGTCTTTCCATCAGCTTGAACCAGTCTGACCATTCTCTTTGACCTCTGGCATCAACAAGGTCATTTCATCCAGAGAATTGTTGCTCACCAGATAGTCTCTTTTTGCAGACTATTTTGGTAAACCCTGGAACGTGGTTGTGTGTGAAAATCCCAGTAGATCAGCAGTTTGTGAAATACTTGGAACGGACCATCTGGCACCAACAACCATGTCTTGTTCAAAGTTGTGTAATTCACTTTACTTCCACATTCTCGTGCTTGTTTGTCGTTTAATCTTCATCAGATCACCCTGACTGTCTATATGACCAGAGGCATTGAGTTGCTGCCATGTGATTTGATGATCATATTTTTGCATTAATGAGTTGTATAAGCAATTTGCACATTTCTTCGGCGCATGCACAGATTTTCAGGATTTTTAATGACATTTCAGGAAGCTGTGCCGTTGCGGAAGACGAGGGCAAATGATGGACTTTGCCCTTAAACATCACTGAAGCTTGGCTTTAAATGTGATTCACATTTAAACATGACAGGTGCTTATCGTGTGGTATGTGGTTGTTTGAATGGTCATTGTAAGCGATAAGGGTGGAAAAAAACAACATAATTGCACAAAAACCTGTAGTATTAGCCAGCGGCATACATGTACACCATCATTTGTTCTGTACTCATTTCCAATTGTAAAAAACACCCAGATGGAAAAAAAAATGAGGATGAAAGCAGTAAGTAAATGAAACCTTTATCAAACCTAATTGCATCTCATCCTTTTTCATGAATTGCATACGACTTGTAAATACACCAACGATCGTGTGGCGTAATTGTTGAGACATTAAAATAAGATGTAGTTATACTGATAGAGGATATAAAATTTTAGTCGTACTGAATTTTCATGAAATATGTCTTGTTAACGTTAAAATGCCCATGACAGTTTTTTTTTTACTTTTGTGCCGTGGAAAAATTCTCATCTCAAACATACCAGAAAGCACAAAACAAAAAAGCCTATGTGTCTCCGAGAAATTCTTTTGGTAAAGCAAATACCGTTCTCAAGTCTTCTATACACTCGATTGCGAGACCTTTTTTTCACATGTTCTCAGTTTGACTTTTAAGTAAGATGGACACCCTATATGCTTGCTCTCACTGTACCAGTGGCTAAAGGCTAAGCTAGTGTTAGCCTCTGGGATAAGGTAAACATCTGTGCCAGCTACACACAGTTCACTTCAAGGTCACGGTTGCGATCAATCTGGTGAATGGTGCATCCTCTTCACTTTAACCCGGTTTCACTCACGATAATCACACAGCATAAGCGTACGAAGTTTCACTGATTTCAGGTGTGATGGATCGGACGTTGGCTCGCCTATCGGCAGCTCCAGCGGATCAGATTTAAGAACACACAGCCTGGCTTCTCAAGCGGGGTGCACATGGCTCATCAGCCACACAGCTCTTCGCCATAGCAAGGTACAAACAGCTCGGCTTCAGCTTTTGTTTCTTGCAGCGCAGTCACACAAGTTTGTGTTTGACACCAACCCCACTGACCTCCGATTGGTTACAAAAACACTACCTGTCAAAACTCCTCCCTTTGCCTGGAAACTCCAAATAAGGCAAATCCATTTGTTTCAGGAAGAGAGCTCACTGTTTCTAATCTCACGTTTTCATTCTGAAGTAACTACAGAGTATTTTGAGCAATGATGAATGCAAACCTAGTCTAGGGGGACCCAAGATTGAAATTAAATTGCTTCAAATGAGCATGTTATGGGCACTTTAAACTGGCTTTGTTTTGAGGGTTGTTAAAAACTGAGCATGTCCCACTACATGACTGTCAAATGTTATAAGTCTCCTTCATCATGTCCAACAGGGTTGGTGGTTAGTTATATATCTCATTTTAGAAACCTCTCAACATTATTTTGGGAGATTTTACTGTAAAACAAAGGTATAATACATTTAATAATGCTACAACTCACCTTCCAGCGAGGATGCTTGAGAAGGGCTTTCTGCTGAGTATAATTCCACATTATTTTGCTGACATAAACAGTGGACAATAATAATTTTGCTGATGCCAGTAATAAAGGAAAAAATAATTCCTGTGTTATTGTTAATTCATCTAACGATTAAATTGTAGTCAGGAATTTCGGCGCCATTCACTTTTAGTATAGATCTGTAGTTCTTTTTGACTATTACTATTACCTGCTGTTCCTCCTTTGTCAAAACACAGGGTAGGTTCTCTATTGTTGCATATACATGGACATTCAGGTTCTTTTTAGATGTGGTCTGTGATCTGTAGATGTCTTGAATGTCACGTACAGTCGACATCAACTATAAAATCATCTCAAATCATCAACTTTTCAAAATTTGAACTGGTCAATACCATATGTATTGTTATCGGTCTTCACTACGGTATTTTAAATCCGGATTGGTAGCCTAAATCCCGCAATGCGACCAAGATGTACAACTCACTTGTTAACGTGTACCTAATAAAGTGGCCAGTGAGTGTATTGTCTGCGTCTCCAGTACAGCTGATTTGAGACCAGCGATGATCTGACAGCAGCATCAGGTGCATCGCGTGAGTTGTAGTAGACACATGATGCAGGCTCAAAGCAACTGTCGCCTACGTGTTTAAACCACAAATAAATGTACAGGAGACAGAGATTTATCATTTATTCATACAACTCTCGTGTTAATAAATGTGTTGTATCTTTATTATGTAACTGATTTAAATGGTTACGTTACATTTTTTGGACTTATTTAAAACACACTAACCCACACTTTTGTCTTTTTTTTGCATTTGTAGAAATAAAATGCCACCACACTGGTTGTTCCAGTCTGTTACACAACACCTGGGGGTATGTGTTCTCCTTGGTCTGTAAGGGTCATTAAAATCCTGTTCTGCTGGTGTCTAATCCTCACACTGAACATCACATCTTTTGCTTCAGCAATAATGACAGTCTTCTTCTTTTCACACATCATTCACAGCTGTGGTTTAAAGGATCAATATGTAAAATTAAGATTCAGAAATGAACTATAACTATGTAAACAGCTCAGAGTCAGTCAAGACAACAGCGAGGTCGAGTGATCATAATATATGACGTCAGCTTCTAGTTTACAGTATTTTTACAGTTTACAGTATGCTGATCTCAATCCTTAGAAAATCACAGAAATAAAAAAGGATAACGGCGAAACCATGTAGGACCAGTGTTTTGAATATTTTGATGCAACCTGGTGATGCAGCACTGAAGATTTATTTCAAACTGTCAAAGTAAGTTCACAATACATAGTTTGTTTCCTACTTAAAACTGCTTTATTTTGATGAATGACTGTTCAGAAACATGTATGAACAAACAACAACCTTATCAGATGTATTAACACTGTATATTAGAGCAGGGTGATATAGTTAATGTCAAAAATTATCATGATGAACAAAATTCACTGTTGTGTTCAAGTTTAAAATCAAATTTTTGGTTGATAATCTGTCGCATAAAAGTAATGCTAAAGGACAAAATATGACAAATATATCAAAATATTTTCTCTCTGATTTCATGATTCTTCAGTATTTTATTCCCCAATACAGGAATAAGATGCTATATGCATATGTAAAAAAAAAAAGATCATTAGCTTCCAGCTCTTAATTTACATCCACAGAAAACAGCAGAAGTTGGTTTCACGGTCCCGTGTCTGCATCTATGTATCACGTATGAATGCGATAGCTTGAAAATGGTTGAATCTGTTTAACTAAAACTTGCCATGGTTACCGGAGCCTATCCCAGCTGACAGGGCGAAGGCGGGGCACACCCTGGATGAGTCGCCAGTTCATCGCAGGACTGACACATAGAGACAGACAACCATACACACTCACATTCATACCTACGGACAATTTAGAGTGACCAATTCACCTAACCCCTAGTGCATGTTTTTGGTTGCGGGAGGAAACCGGAGTACCCGGAGAGAACCCACACAGACATGAGGATAACATGCAAACTCCACACAGGAAGACCCCCGCTGGCCAGTGTTGGGATTGAATCCAAGACCTTCTAGGTGTGAGGCACGAGTGGAACCCACTGCACCACAGTGACGCAAAATTTCCATGTGCTTGGAAGTGTCTAAGCTACTTTTCTTGGTTTTGATCACTTAAAGATCTCCATCCTGTTATTACCTAGGTACCTCTGTCATTATGGTTTTTTGAGACGTCACTTCCTGCTGTTCAGATACAGTGAACCCTCATTTATCGTGGGGATTACGTTCTAAAAATAACCCGTGATAGGCGAAATCCGTGAAGTAGATTCCTATGGAAAAACTCACTCCGGCCAATGGGATGGGTGAATAGAAAGCAGTGTAAAGCGCTTTGAGCGCTGTACGGTAGAAAGGAACTATATAAGTGCAAGATAAAGGTGCTATATAAGTGCATTTACCATTTACCATTCATACGCTGTAAAACAAAATACATGAAAATTGCACACAAAAAAAATCCGCAAAGCGAAAGGTGAACCGCGTTATAGCGAGGGTTCACTGTATTGCACTTGGCTGGTTGTGGTTCCAATAATATTTAAATTAACTGCCCAGCCCGTGGTCTGCTCTGGTTATTCATTGTGCCAGTCTGTCAATTGGTGCAGTTACTAAGAAGCAGTGTGATTTGTATGATTCTCTTCCTATCTTGATTAGACTCTCCTGAGTGAATTGTAGTAAAACCGCCCAATTTAACCTTTAGACCGCTCGGGCGGCTGAAGAACAGATAACAAAACAAATATCCCTTCACTTTGCTGCTGCTGCAATCCTCTTATACAGCCACCTGTCACCTTTGACCCCCACGCAGCAGGATCACACTAAACTTGAAGCAGTCTATTTTTATGACCCGTTATGGAACCTTAAATAATGAGTCACACACAGGGCCTCAGAGATTTACTTCCTCACAGTTTGTCTTTATGCAAAATGTTAAGAAATTAAGAATGGCATCCAAGTCCTTGTTTCATTTAATCCACCTCTGCTCACACATTTCTGTTCATTATTAGATCAGAGAGATTAGCAGAAGTGCCAACTTCGTGGCACCCAGAGGCCCTTTCTAAAGAGCTCTTCAGAAAGTTGTGTGTGACGTGTGTGTCACAGAGGGTTTGTCCATCTTTATAAACAGTCTATGTTTTTTCAAGTGAGAATATAGCTGCTTAGGGTTAAAATCTATGGTGAGCTTTAAAGATGAAGCCCAATGGAAACATTTGTCCAAAGTTTTCAGCAATGTCCTGCAAAGCAGCAGTGCGTATACATGATCTGCATGATTTTACAACATATTTAGGTTCATCTTGACTCGTGCAATTACAACAAATCATTAACTGACAGTACGTAATGGTTTATGGTTCTATATAATAGAAATACAAGAAAAGTCATGTTGAGGCAAGCTGAGCTGATGTCCACAGTGAATGTGTATCCATCAGTTTCATGCAGTTGTTGTTTTCACTGGCTCCTTTAGTTTCGGCTTCTCGGTACAAACCCCCTCTTCCTTCCTTCCACCTCCTGCACACTTTTTGTCATCACTGGACAACATCCTTGGTAATAAGGATGAAAATGCATTATGACAGGCAAAACTGTTTAGTGTGTCACAGGTACTTAGGAGGCCGAACATGGACGATGACGGGGGGTTCCCAGATACAGCCTTGATTTGTAGCCTCCTGCTAGTCCTTTCTGTGAATAAGAGGCTCAGTAGCCGATTATGGAATCCATCTTTTGTCTGTGAGACATCTCGAGTCCACCTGAGACGAATCTAATTCCTCACACTCATTGATCTGTCTCAACACTTCCAGCTCGTCTGCTTTGAGCACTCTGCCATCTTTATTTTTATCTCTCGCCTCGGCTGTGTTGGTGGTCCATTTACACCAGCTCCACGTGCATGTGCGAGCACATGAATGATTGATGACCATGGCATGGGACGACAACGTCCCCTGCTTTTTCATGTTGCATAACATATACCCTCAGGCTACGGAACATGAGTCTCAGGACACACGTGCAGACTGGATGGTGTTCAGCCATCACTCCATGGCCCAATGGCCTGTTACAACATCTGTCTTCGAATTCAAAAGTTTGTATCTTTGTGTTGGGAGGTTATCATGACTGCCTGAATTCATTTGATGGAGCTGCAGGAAATTGAATCTGTGCATATATAACCATAAAAGACTGTAAATTACACATTCATGAAAAGATCTGTGTAAGGAAGATTCTGTCTTGTTTCATTTACCGTATTTTCCGCACTATTAGGCGCACCGGATTATAAGGCGCACTTGCGTCATGCATCCACCAGATGGCAGTGTGCTACAACAAGTGACACTACTGCCTGCAATTTCGTCATGCATCCACCAGA
>JAQQAE010011939.1:0-13379 GCA_029823295.1 Pseudamia nigra | reverse complement strand
TCCACACAGAAAGGCCCCACCACCCGGTGTTGGGATCGAACCCAGGACCTTCTAGCTGTGAGGCACGAGTGCTACCAGCATTGAATCAATGACAAGAGAAAAAAAATTAACTGGATAATGAAATATTTGAAAACAATAAAAAAGATTTCCACAAAAATAATCAGGAAAATGAACAAAAATAAGTACAACATACAAAATATTTCGCAAAATTAACAATCTTCTAAAATAATCAGAAAACTAAACAAAGTTTTATAAAAATAAATAAAATGCTAAACAACATGAACAGAAATGAACTAACCAATCTGGAAGATGAACATTATTTATAACATTAATTTTCAAAGTAATCAATCAAATCTACACTTGTAATAATAATAAATAATTAATGATGAACAATTTAATAAACAAAATCAATACAAATTATCAAGATAATTTGAATGAATGAATTTTGAGTTTTAATGAATGAATTAAATGAATTCATGGTGTAATAAACAAAATGAAAAAAAGAATATGTAATTTTACTTTCTGCCTAAAAATGTATCTTCATTGGAAAGACTGCCAGCCCCAGAGCTAAATCATTATTGTGCAAAATAATAATAAACTTAGTTGATTACAAATTTCTCTTTCACTCCAAATACAAACCACACAACCCAGTAGTGCACGCCTGTTTTTGAAGCTTATTATCTGACACTTCTGATGTTACACATCACTGCTGACACTGATCTTTACCTGCCACTTCTTGTTTTAAGTCATCTTCAACCTCACAAAGCAAAGATGGGGAAGTAAAGTGATTCACCTGACGCCTTTTATTAAAACACCAACTTTATCTGGCAGAATTGCTGCAAATCTATTGTTTTAAAATGCATGACAAACGTACCATTGTGAAGAGCAGGTCAAGGCTTCAGTGCCACACTGAAAAGATCCAATGGCAAGGTTAAGGCATAAAAGATTCTAACTTCACCATATGCTTAAACAGATTATGATTTATTCAAGTTGCTAAAACACATTTGGCTGTTGCTTACATGGATTGGCGAAAGTAACTTATGATTTAGTGTCACTTTTCATTTGTCTTTTGTCTGGGGATGTCACTGAGCAACTCTTGCCTCACAAATCAATAGTTTATTTGTCCTCAAAGAGTAAATTCATTTTTTTTTTTACACGGTGTGTAAATAAGAAAGACAAGCAGAATTTCCCAGACACACAGTGTTTTGCAGGAACACACAATCACAAGAGTTCATAAAACAAATCAGTGGCTACAAAAATATTATTTACAGGCCGTAGGGACAAAACTCTGTGTAAAGCAGATTTTTTTTTATCTCAACTATGTACCTACAAATAATGAGAAGGGGGTAAAGTGTTGGTGGAGTCTGTCATTACTAGAATCTTTATGGATCTGGGATGATGTGAGGTTATTTGTAAAACTAGCAATCCTGGACAATAGGTGACTGCATGAATGTTTCATAAAAGCAAAAACAGATGGCACAATGTAAAAGAACTGGCTCAATCATATAGCAGTACAGAAGAAGACGAGGCTGAACAGATCAGTGATCTGATTTAATGACAAAGAAAAACTAAAGCTTCTGTGATATATGACGAACAGTATACCTCTAGGGTCGGTATTCGGATTAAACAACATAAAACTACAACTAGTTTCTCATTTCATTTCAATCTTTCATGGACGTGCTTGGTTGGTGCCAGAGGTCCGACTGCCAACACGTAGCTGCAGATTTGGCCTCAGCAAGTCGAGGCATGATGAGGTTCATCGACCCTCCCCACTACCCCTCTTCTCAATTAAGAGTCCTTCCCCTCGTTAGGGCCATCTGCACTGGAGATAATTAAACAGAGACACAGTCTAATGCAAGAGTGCCCTCTTGAATCGTTCCATAGATCTTATGTCCAGGATATTTCCACAGGAAAAAAGTCCCCCTGCACATCAATACCCAACTGTATGCATAATATGTAATGGTTTGATGTTGATTAGGGAGCTATTGGCATATTTAATGGGCACTGCTGGAGATAATCATTCAAAACAGCTTGGGCTCAAAGCTAAGTAATGATTTGTAGGCTCTTGGGGGGGGGTTACTTAATGTGTGTTACATTCCAAGGCTACTCACATGAGACACTATGTATTTTACTTCTATTTTCCAACCATTTCCAACCATGTCATCTCAAACAATAAAACATGTGTTTACATCAAAAACGTGATATGATGCATTATCACACATTTTCACCATAGTATACAAAGCAGTTTGTTTTTCAGAAATGTTTATTACTCCATAAGCACCTCTAGCTTTAATATTAAGAATTAGAAAACACTCAGAGTGCAAACCTCCACCAAGGCCAGTTTCTCTTCATAGTGAAAACCTACCATTTTCATTTGAACCCATGCTCATTGCTCCATAATGTTATTGCACCAAAAGTAATGATCTTAAATTTATTTCATTACTAAAGTCTTTGTCCAAGACAAGCAACAATAAGCACTTGGAATCACATACATATCAGTTCAATAGTTTTTCCCCAAAACAATATTTCCATAATGGTGGTTTTCTTTTGGACCTACTGTAGCTGCATAAATGTTGAAGATGCATCAAGTTCGTGGGCACATTACTGAATCAGCAGACTTTCCACTACAATTTGGTGTCAGTTTTATGTCCACAGCTTTATTTACTACCTTAGAGAAGCAATTTTTCCTCAATCCCTGTAAGTATAAACATTCTAAATCACTATATCTGGAATATTGCCCATATCTGGATCAAACTTGGTTGTTTGATAGAATCTATTATGGTGACATCCTGTGTTTTTTGGCTAAATTTTCTGGGCATTATTTGTAGCATTACAAAGAAATGTTGAATTTGGTCCTGTCTCACAATGGTGAAGAATCATTAAATATATTCTGGATCCAGGCGATGATCCAGAACATTCTCTCAATCAAATTGACTGGTCCTTGGGCCATTTCTGACCTATCCTGAAAATTTCATCCAAATGAATTTCATCCAAATGATCCAAATTATGATATAAAATGAAACAAATATACTCATGCAGACAAAAACATAACAAAAAGACAAAAACATAATAATGACAATTAACAAAATGAAGTTTTTTGCTTAGCTTAATGCTGTTTTCTTTAAACTAGAAAGTCAGAAATTTACAATCTCCATCTAGGAAAATGCACATGAATGCCACTTGAAGTTGAAGTTCCTGTTTGGAAAGTCATGGCACATTGATGTTTCCCGAGTTTCCAAGGTGTAGCAGCCTGACGTTACAGACCAACGACAGAAGTGACACAGCATGAAAGTTAAAAATGACTTACTAGATATAGAAACCAGATATACCTGTCTTTATTAATTACCCCAGACATCAGCTTTTAATACCACTTGGAAAATGGTGAGATGATATATTGCTATAGTCACTATTAATAAAGTTATTCTGTGAAATGTACAATATAGAAAATGCAACATTATGTGCACACCGGTTAGCTTGCAGCATAGATAGTCAATTAAAGGTGCAGTCAACATTGTTGGCAAACGAGCTACTCTCCCATGGTTTGTTGAGGTCAGTGGTATACGTTTGGACAGAGAACCTGCCAGTCAACATGGCTTATAACCTCATAGGTGCACAAGCTCATGCACTCGCTTGCATAGTTGAAAACAGTCATAGCGGTAGCGACTACATCTGTAGCTTATCTAACCACAGGACGACTGAGGAGAGAGAGCCTGCATTTCAGATTCCTTCAACATCTGGTACAGGTAAAGAAAAGAAAAGTAACAGACATGCTAGCTTGACAGCTGTGTGTTTTTTTTTTCTCTCAATCTAATTAACATGAAATTTTAAGTAAAGATTCATTCTCTGTTCATCCCTCCTCACACTTGTTTGTGTGTAAAGGTTTGTTGGATGTTGAAGAGTGTCTTTAAAAATACAGTAAACGTTTGCTCATTGCAGTCAGCCATGTTTTTTTGTTTACAACAGACTTTGTCCACTTGGAATGCTTTGAGATCAGAACTTGTGTATTTTGAGTGGGATAGGTCTGCCGTCCCAGTTTTCTGAAGTGAAAAAAATAGATAATATGTTAAAAAAAGCGCTATGAAAGAACATATGGAAATAAGTGTGTTTATTAAAGAATGCATATTGTGCAAAGCCATTTTATTCTTTTTCCCCCATGAACCACTGACCAAAACCAAAATGTAAAATAAACATTATTGGTTTAATTAAAAATGATGGAATTGACCCACATCAACACAAACATAATCCAATCTTACAGTCCTAACATTGCGGTAATATATTTGTACACTGTATTTTTTGTATTCTTTTAAAGGCCCTACATGCTTTTTCCACCTCTGCACACAACTTTTATTCCTTCTCCCTGTATGAACTGCCTGCAAATGTTGATTGAAATGTATTGGCAGGACTGGACCTGACCTTATGAGTGTCCACAGGATTTGGCTGCAGCAGCTTGAAAACCATGTTCACCGTGCCTCGCCATTGATTCAAAGCTGGACTGTGACACTTCCAATCGATACTTAACTCTTAGCCACGTCACACTGCCATATAGGTTGTGGTGGAAGGGCAGTCAATACTTCACAAAGCTCCTCCAATACCTAAACAAAGTTTGTTTATACTGAGGGACTATCCTCCTTAATCACTAGCTCTTTACGAGGTGTGCTGCCATCATTAACTGAATTAACGGAGAGAGACAGAGGAGAAGGAATATTCTGAGGGAGGAGGAAGGAGAAGTGAGGACATGGCAGAGTAAACAGTACCGCCTGCCTGTGCGGATATGAGCGGCTTCTTATGAGGCGCCATTAGAGCTGATGGCAGCACACACAGATGGTGGTGGACATTAGAGGGAGGAGGGATAGTGTGTCTTGGCATGTGCTACTCATGCACGGCCTTGTTTCTGCTGGGATGAGGTAAGGACAGGGCAGATGGGATACAGTATATAGGTGATGGAAATGGTGAGAATCTGTGTCGCAAAACACAGAGCAGTGCAGGTGAAGGATGGGAATGAGGCAGAGGAGGTGAAAAAACAGCTGAGGTCAACACTCTAGGAGCCTCTGCAGAGAAGGCGGGAGTGACAGGTGTATTACGGGACGTTGAGCAGCGAGGACTCACATCGTATGGTGTAGGCTGGAACTCCAGGGATGGTGTGCAAAAAGACTGTAAAGATTATACACGAGTCAGCATGACTGTATTTATGCAACTATCTCTATTTGTTGAGTGCAGGGAAAGTCTCTTGTGGTCTACTCTTCTGCACTCCATGTTTTAATTTGTGCTACTAGCAGTTTTGTTGTGAGTGCAGAGGTGGCAAAAGCACATGCATTCTTTACTCAGGTACTTATGTAAAAAAAATAGCCTGGGAAAAAGTAAATGTAGTGATTCACCTTCTTTAAATCATGTAAAATGTACATGATTATTTAAAAATAAAGGAATTTCTTGTGGCTGTTTAAGTGCAAAACATAAACCATGTCACATTCAATTTATATTAACACCAGTGGCAGTGTAAGCACTGATAATTTAAAAAATATATATGTATATAACACCGTATTAGTCAACCCAGTGCTACAAAAATACAATTTTACTGCTGTAAAATGGTAAATGAGAAACAACCTTTTGAATGAGGTAAACTAGAAGATAATCAAGCTAAACTTTTAGATAAATGAAACTGCTTTGATGGCACATACTTTGACATTACTGTAAAAAAAAAAACTGTTCTAAATCAGTTAAAATCACAAGATACAAGCATTGTTCTTTTTTCAATATTTTTTTTTTACAATAAACTAGCCTGGCGGCTCCTTTTGTAGTTAGTCACTATCCTGTGATTGTAAATTCAGTTCAACCCAGTTCATTTCAGTTGAATTTGCCTAGCACTAATCATAATCCACGATTATTTCTAGGCCCTCACAATTCAAAGCCGAAGCATCAAAAGACAAGATGAAACCCAACAGAACGTCAGAGAGCAAGCCTAAGGCAACCGATTGGAAGACGGTTTCCTTTAATAGAAGAGAAAAACCTCCAGCAGAACCAGACCTCTGGGTAGGACGTCGGCTTTTACTGCCTGGGGTTAATGGACAGAGGAGAGACAAAAGGAAAGAGTCGAAATAGAGCAACAAATAGCACAGACATTGGTTGATACAAAGCAATACAATTTGAAGTAGCATGCATTCATTACCAGGAACTTTTTTAAATCTGCAGCAGTGACCGCAGCACAGAGCCTTTTAAGAAGAGCATGTTGCATCCATTGACTGTGTATAAAAGATGGACAAACCATCCGAAATTTCACCCCTACTTCTCTGAAGAGCCATTTTGAAGATCAACCAAGACGTTTCTGGATGCCTCCATATTGACACCGCTGGCCACACATTCTGATAAAAAAAATGAACTTAATGTACACACAGGGTGTACGTGAGCTGAGTGCAGCTAGTGGTTAAAGGAAATAATGAAGTAATGAAGATATGTAAAGAAGTAATGTGCCTGTGCTCTTAATAATGCACAAATATCATCATCTTGACCATCCATACAGTGTTCACAGAGCAGGA
Source organism: Pseudamia nigra (assembly GCA_029823295.1). Taxonomy (NCBI): domain Eukaryota; kingdom Metazoa; phylum Chordata; class Actinopteri; order Kurtiformes; family Apogonidae; genus Pseudamia; species Pseudamia nigra. The sequence goes on along the minus strand of JAQQAE010011939.1, from coordinate 6,849 downwards.
AATAAACTATAGAGACCAAAACTGTTTGCACCAGGCTGTAAACATCTTATTTCTGCTTTGAAGCTGGATATTTTGACATGGGGCTCTGTGGAGGCTGACTCACTTTTGGGCCCCCAGCAGACACAACTTTGACATTCTCGCATTTAGCTCACAGAACACACATTTGTTTCACAAATATTTACACTGAATTGTTTGTTTTGTTGTTCTGTGAATAAACTTTTCTTAAAGTGGAATGATTTGTGACTGAACATGCTTTGCCTCAAGAAATGCTCTGACTAATCTAATTCATACTCAGAATCAGAATGCATTTGTCATTGTCAAATGTTTCCACCAACAACGAAATTACATTTTCTACGACCAAGGGGGAGGGGGCTGCAGTGAGCGTGCGCGCTGCCCCTTCAGCAGTTGGGGGAAAAGTGTGTGTGTGTGTGGGGGGGGGGGGTATAGAATAGGAAAGACAGTGAAAAAAAAGCACAGTTCCCAGAATTAGGCTCCACAGTAAGTAAAATCATGGTCACATAGAAAAAAACCCTCATGTGCACAGTTAGCAGACAAGTTACACATACATTAACAAAGCAAAGTTCCAGAGAGGCCTTGGATTGTGTTTTGAACGTAAGATAATGTCAACATGGATGCATATGTGGTAGCAGCCCCGATAAGGAAGTCAGAGCTCTCTCCCCTCATATGTCCAGATCTAAAAGTCTCATGGCACTTGACCATGGTGACACAGGTCCATAAAGTCCACTGAGCTTCCAAATCAGAGTGTGTGTGTGTGTGGGGGTGGGGGGGGGTTGCCCTCAGGCCTCTCAAGGTGGCTCTCAAAGGTCTTCAGTCAAGGCTGCTTTCATACTGGTTCCAAAATCCCCTTCTCGTCAGTTCTGTCTTACTCCTTTTTTTGTTTCTTTTTTCTTTTTCCTTCATGTGATACAGTATGCACTGATGGATACATTGTAATTCCTTACATTGAAATGGTTATCAGTGATGTAAAATGAAATTAATATATTGCCCTTTAACTAAAGAAGTAAGATGGTATTGAAAATAGGAGGAGAAAGTAAATGTATGCTAATTTTTAAAGTTAAAATCACTCATTTAAAGTACAGACTCCTGTGGAGTGTGCAATTGTCATTGCAGTTCAAGTATTTGGGCTTTCTTCTCACCACAGTTTAAAGCAAAACCTTACTCATAATCAGTGAAAAAAGTTATTTTCCATGTTGCTGAAGGAGAAAAGCATGCACCAACTACCTGCATGTGGCTTCTAGAAAAAAAGAAAAGATCTTAGCAACGGGAGAAGTTTATTAATGATGCTCAGAGTCTGGGCTGAATAATATCCCCCTCTTAAGAAAGGCTGACTTAATCTTTGACTTTCATTAACTGTGTGAAGGCTAATGATTTTCTCCCATCGTTGACATTGTGATACTGTCTTTGCAAAAGAAGAGACATCGTTAAGTTCATTGGTAATGTTCCTTTTACTCGGCAACAGTCACACACACTGTGACAAACCCATCCACACTCCAAAGGGGACCTTATTATAGATCATGAGGGCCTGCTCAGCCCAACATATGCAGCATTCATTTTTCCTGGTGAAGACCAGGTGACAGAGTAAAGGTGTGCAGAGGGGCGCCAGAGACCTTGTGCTGTGGAAACTAATTACCCTCAGTGGTAATTATGAGAGCAGAGCTCAGGTCTGACCTTGGAGAAGTGATTTAGTGGCACAGGAGGGGTTGGAGGTACATTACATGTTGCAGCAAACAATAAAAAGGAAATGGAGATGATAAAGTTTACTACAATGGGGAATGCTCCTTTTCAACATGTGGTGAGACACTTTGACCATATTATCATTACTCCCACCAAGGAGGGCATTTCTTCATCACAGTGTGGTTGTCAAGAGGATTATGTAAGATATACTACACCAGTTTGTATGAAACGTGTTAGAGTATGGGTTAAACGTAAGTCTTTTCAGTTTTTGAGAACATAAAAATCAGATCCTAGACTTTTCCAATTTTTGACAGCAGGTGGGCATGCGTGTGGTCTCAAATTTAGCCTCGTTAGCATGATAACTCTTGAGTCAGGTAGCCCAGAGTCACCAAACTTACACCAAAGTTTAAAAAAATTGGTGATCTTGGCCTAGGATAAAGGTCAAATGTGTTTGTTAGTATGATTAGTTTTTCATAGTGAGGCCTGGGCTGACCAGACTGACAGCAATGGTGTATTAGGTTAAAACCTCAGTCAAGTTCAAAAATGGGGGAGGTTAAGGTCAAATTATCTGATCTTCTTTATGGCATGATTACTCTGGAATGGAGAAGCTTAGGATCAAACTCAAGGCTGGCGTACACTCGGTGATTTCAGACCTGATCAACAGCCGTGTGCACCCCAGCATTTGCAAGTGATTGTGGCCTCTAACCACCCACTATTTTTTGACTGGCCCGAACGGTCAAAGCTGCAAATTGTGCCTCAGATGGGTTTCAAACATGTTTGATTTCCATCTGATCACAGAGTATTTTCTGTGCATTTTCACTGCGCCTGTGCAGCAACAGAGCAGTGGCAGAAAACGGTGAGTTAAATCAAGAAGAAAATAATATATGTCACAGAAATATCACATACTGGAGCCAATATCTTAGATTTGTTTAGAAGTTTAAACATTTCCGCGCGAACGGACAAGTATAGGCATATTGATCTAGTAATATTAAAGCCCTATGTCTGTGTGTGTCTGCCTGTGTGTGTGTATGTGTGGTAGAGAGAGCAAATGATGCCCTGAAGTGAAGAGAGAAAAGAGACAGGAAAAAATAAAGTGGAGCCCACCGCGGTAGAAAAGCAGTGTTTCTGCTCAGAATTAATTGAAAAAGATGAGTCCTAATCACTGATACAGTGTATTACAGCACAGTCATGTGCAGACGTAGGAACGTAGCGCTGGATTTGTGTAGGTTTGCAGCCAAACACAGTGTGCTATGCCTTCACATTCACACATTTCCAAAATCACACAGTGTACACCAACCTTTACATCAAAGATCTGTTGAGTCAGAAGTGGCAAGGAGGCCAAGCCCATCTAGAGACATTCATACAGGTATCTAGATGTTCTTGACATTGTGATTCATTCTGTGTGGTCTGCTGTTTGTTGTTCTGTCTCTACTCTTTTGTCTCTTCTCTGTCTAGTAACCCCAACCGGTTGAGGCAGATGACCGCCTACCCAGAGCTCTGGTTCTGATGGAGGTTTTCCTCTACCTCACCCATCACCTTAGGCTTGCTTTTGAAAGTTCTGTTGGCGTTGGTCTTTAAGGATTAAGGCTTCAGCTTTGAATTGTGAAGTGCCTATACAGTAGATAATCTTGGATTATGATTGGCACTACACAAATACAACTGAATTGAATTAAACCAAGCTGTGCTATCATTCCTCTAACCAGCTGCTGTTACTGTCTGAACCAATGAATCTTGTAAAACATATTAGTATTGACATACATCTAGAAATGTTGATATGAAATGCTAAAAATTATAAATGCTACAAATGATTCATATTAGTTGCACAAATACTGTATATAACCCAACATTTCAGTCATGTACTACAGAGGAGGAACCTCACATTCGCTACCAATGGTGTGATTGAATGTATGTTTCTATTATTTATTATCCAAAATGTTTGTTGATAAAGCAGATACTGGAGTGAACGGTTGACCATTAGTATTACATGTGCAGAATGGATGCTGATAGTGAGCAGTTCTGCTGTTGAATTCACTGTCCCCTGAAAACGAGTGTGTTCTCTTGATCCAAGAGATTTAAAAAAAGTGTTATTTTCATGAAGAAAACATTTCAGAGTTGAGCTCATCATTCATCACTGTGACTACCTTTATCTTAACACAACACTGTAAGGCTTTAGTCTTCTTTCAAGGGAAGATGCGGACTGTTTAGCTGGTCCAATAAAAACAAAAAAATGAACTACTAATTGAGTGTTTACTGCTTCACCTCGATCTCCACGTAGCTGTCTGTTTCCTGTTGTGTCTTATCTCCAATCTCATGCAAACATTAACAGGATACAGTGAAGTCACACATCACAAGACAACACATAGGCCATTTTTGAACAAAATAAACAAGCCTGTACAAAGACCAAAATAGAAGCATGAGGATTCATATTGTCTATGGAAGGGGTTTGCAACCTGTGGCTGCAGGGCCACATGTGGCTCTTCAACCCCTCCCCACTGGCTTCTGTGGTTTTGTCCAGTGATGGAAGTAACACATTATAGTAAATCAAAATGAACAGAATAAGCACTTAATCAACAACAACATGAAAATTGAAATAGTTAATGAACAGAAAATAAGGAAAAAGTGAAAAGACTAAAACCAAGAAAACAAAAATAAGCAAAATAATGAGCACAATTAGGACAAACTGAACAAAATGAGAAATTTCAACAACAGTTAAAATGACTAAAACAATACATTAACTTGATCAAAATGAATTAAAAAATGAAGAAAATAGTCAAGTAAATGATCTGACAAACAAAATTTTACAAAATAATCAAAAATATGAACAAAGTATCCCACAAGATGAATGATAATTAACTTAAATAATCACAAAAAACAAAATGTCCACAAAAATGAATAAAATGCTAAACAATATGAACAAAAAAAATCTGCAAAATCTGCAAATGACCAAAATACACAATGAAATGAACAACGTACAAAATACCGTAAATTCCGGCCTATAAAGTGCTCCTGAATATAAGCTGCGCACAGTAAATTTAAAGAAAAAAAGGTTTTGTACATATAAAAGCTGCACCTGTCTATAAGCCGCAGATGTTTACATTCACCCAGCCTTCAGGAACATTTTCAAGTTCGGGCCATCTCCTTTTCAAACCTCTGAAAGACTCAGTTCTTCACACTGCCGTCTCCGTCTCACCGTGGCTTCACTGATGTCAAGCGTATGTGCTGCAGCTCTATTTCTTTCTTTGACAGCCAGACTGATTGCTTTTACCTTGTGTTACAGCCTGGGAAGTGTTTCTGGTCTGCTGGCTGTTGTCTCTGTTCCAGGACCTTCCCTGGACATGCCCACCTTGTTAGTTGATGCCCGATCACCTGCTGAGAACCTATATAAGCTGTGGAATCCAAAATGGCTCTTTCTCTCCTCCTCCTGGAAGCCCGGGGTCTGCTGGGCCCAGGTCTGTTTTTGTATTATTTTGTGTTTTGCTTTAGTTGTTTGAACACACTTGATTAATAAACGTATGCATTACTTTGAATGTTCACTATGAGTGTCCCTTTTTTGTTGCTCTTCCACGAGCTGTGCATAATGCTTGAAAGCTGCATCATATGCGTTTCTTTGTGTGTTTTCCATGAAAACGGTATTTGCATGAAGCGCAAAATGACTGATCTGAAGAATTTAGTGTGCGTGCGTTTGATTTACTGTAATTCGAACAGTTCCATTGGTCTACCGTGACCTGTTTGCTAATTTCATTGCTCTGTATTGGTTGCATGAAGGTTGTTAGACAGCAAAAAGTCATACATTAGCCACATCATCGTTTAAGCCACGGGGTTCAAAGTGTGAGGAAAAAGTTGTGGCATATAGGCCGAAATTTACAATAATAAGCTATATGAACAAAAAGTGGAAAAAATGGTACATTAAGGGTTCAAATATCTTTTGTATTTTTACTTTCCATTTAAAAATGGCACCTTTTTAATTGTAAAGGTATGATTAAACCAATAAGACATGTTGTATTTGCACCTACCTGTACTGTAGTGCTCTAAATGTATCAGATATAGGGTTTTACACATGCTACATACAGCAATCCTGCAGTATTCAAAAGGTAATATGTGCAGATGCGTATTGATATGCATAGATTGTGGCCAAAAAAAATCATAGGCAAAATAAGCAAAAAAAATACATGGAATTTTGAAAGTCATAGTTCATTTGCCAGTGTCAGGTTTTCGTCCAAATGGAGCTCAAATTAAATCAGCGTCAAAGCATTAAGTCAGATGTGGGATGGGTCCAGATTCTCAATTACTTAATGTGAGGATTTGTTGCTTTTTCTGCCTTACATCATGTTAACATAATAAAAAATAATTATTTGAAAAAAAAAATTGGGTTTTGCAAGTCTTTGTAATACAATCTCTTAATCTCTCCCCACTATGTCCCAGCATGACAGAGCGTCCTCTGCTGTGCTGCATGGAAAACTTCTCCAGTGGGATCTCCTTGTCATGATAAAACCCATCAGGACCGTCCAAAACAAGTTTCTTTCACCTTTCAGCGCACCACGTTTGGTGTCCCTTGCGCAAACGACATGGGTACATTTGTGGCGAGGGAGGAGACGTGGCTTTTGAAGATGTTTTTTGTTCTTTGAGTTCTTCTCTTGCTGTCTTATAGTTACTGGGCTGCAGTCAGCATCAGGAAGGCCATGAATTCGGGTCGAGGATTGGCTGAGGCTTCACCAAGCGCCTGTTTTTTTTTTTTTACTTTTTTTTTTTTAGGGATAGTCCTTGACTTTTTGGTCCCATAACCCTCAGGATCATTTAAGAAATTTAAAAGGACTGTCTTACTGCATCCAACCTCAGGAGCGATGGCTCATTGTAAATGGTCTTGCTTGTGCACCTCAACAATCCTGCCACATTCAAAGACAGAAAAATTTTTAGCCTTGGCCATCAGGAGGTCATGGCAGCGTGAATGCATGAAAAAATATGGCATGAAAGCCAGATTCTTGGGCAAATTTGATCTTTTTACAGTTATGATGAGCCTGTTTAAGTGCAGTTTTCTTTTTTTTTTTTTTTTTCTTCTTTTTCCCTGTCGTGTTTGGCAACTAGCCGAGCAGAACTGTAATCTGAATGTCATGTTGTACCAAACACATTTGCTTTGCCAAGAGGAGCTCTGCACCC